>JARHVA010006208.1:232500-482500 GCA_037957365.1 Torreya grandis | reverse complement strand
TTCTTTCTAAATCCTAGATGGGTTGGTGCTTAGCTAGTTGGGGTTGGTGCTACATGTGAAATTAGTGATTCACTAAACTTGGTTTTTATCTTATAAAATTGTATTTCATTTTCATATGTCAATGGATTTTCTTCATCTTGATGTTTTCACACATATGTGGTGTGTTTTTGTGTTTCATGCTTATTTGGATAGGTATTTATGCTTGCTAGATTTATGTGTTTTGTTAAATGGTTCATAATTAATTAATTGAAATTGATAAGTTTTTTTAAGACTAATTCACCCCCGCTATCAGTAATTTTTATTCCTACATTTGGTATTAGATAAGGTGTTTTTAATTATTCCTATTATCCTAAAGGATATCCTAGAAGTGAAGATGGATAGTCAGCAAGATCAAGGTGGTTTCTCTACTATGTTTTTCAATGGGACTAATTATTATTTTTGGATTATTATAATGATTAAATATCTAATGTCAATGAGACATGACATATTTTAGTGAATTGTGGATGGATATACTCCACCTCATACACCTCCAACTGATATAGTAGGAAATAAAGAAAGTGAGAACAATTCCAAGGCAATGAATGCCATTCTATGTAGCCTATTAGAGGTAGAGTTTAAGGTGATACATTATGAGTCATCCAAGCTGATATGGTAAAAACTAAAAGCTATATATGGAGACACCAAGGTGAATATGGATAAGTTGTATACCCCCCAAAGATAGTTTGAAAGTCTGAAAATGAATGAAGATGAAATAATTGTATCATACCTATTGAAGGTTGATGAAGGTGTCAATGTCATTAGAGGATTAGAAGAAGAAGAGAAAGAGTTTATAGTTGCTCAAAAGGTATTAGGAACACTAACTTATAATTTTGATTCTAAGGTTTTTATAGTAGAAGAGATGCAATATTTGGACAATCTCGAGATGGATGGGCTCCATAAAATCTTGACTGCCTATGAGATGAGAAAAAATGAATTAAATCCTCCCAAGAAGGAGGTGACATTAAAAGCTGAGAATAAGTTAAAATCCAATAAGGTCAAGGATGAGTTATGTTTAAATGTTTATGATGATGAACTGATAGCCATGTTTGATAAGAAATTGAGGTTTAGATCTAGTAAGTACAAGGTCAAGTTACCTTTAAAATATTTCAACTATGGTAAGATTGGTCACTTTGTATCTAAGTTTCCTCACAAGGATAAGACTGAGCATGATGAAGAACATGATGAACATGATGGAGATGATAAGAAGGTATATAATCTTGACAAAAACAAAAAATATTTCATGAAGTATGAAGGTAGGAAAGGGTCATTCAAGAACAAGAGAATCTTCTATACCAAAGAAGATAATAACTCATATGATGTAAGTGAAATAAGAACATCTAATAGTGATGATGATATTAATTAACATGAACATGACAAAAATGAAATCTTATTTATGGATATATATATAGATAATGAGGGTTACTCAAAATGAAAATAACTTATGGATGATGAAGAATCAGATGAAGAAAAAGGTTGAATTAAAACTTGAGACAAAATTAGTGAAATCTGTAGAGGAGCTGAAGTTTCAAAGAAGAAATAATCACAAAATAAGATCATTAGTAAAATAATCTAAGGATCAAATTAGTTTGTTTGAGGAGAGACTTAGTAACACATCCAAGGATTATGATGAGATCATTAATTAGATTGAAGAATAAATGGAGATATTCACTTATATACTAAAAGATAAAAAGGAAGAATGCACTAGGTATGGAAATAAAATGGAATCCTTAAAATTTAATTTGAATCAAACATATAAAAATTTGAAGACATTTGTGAAGTTTAAAGAGAGTACTAATGCTTTAGATGACACCTTGAATAGTCAGAAGTTTTCAAGTGATAAGACAAGTCTTTGGTTTCCAAGAAGACCAAAATGAGGAATTTGAAGTCAAGGAGAAGGCTAATGAAGAGAAGAAGGTCAAAATGAAAGGATAAATCAGACAAACTAATGTTATAAGGTATACTAATTTATTCAATGGTTAATTTTTTGCATGTAATTAGTTGGTCATAAAGTAAGAGAGTGTAGATGACCCTTTAAAAATGAATATTCATGGGATTATGAAAAGAATCATTAGTCAAGAGGTATGTATAAGGTTATTTGTTATAGATGTCATAATGTGGGACACATTTCAATATTTTGTCTTAATATATTTAGAAGGCCATCAACTCAAAACAAGAAGTTTGAAGCCTTTAGAGTGAAACAAAGAAGGAAAATGAATGTGTGGAAACCAAAGATAGTAAAGGCCAGTCATGATTAGTCTACAATCTTAAATGGATTTTTTTTAATTATATATCATACTTAAGATGTTAAATAAAGTAAAGAATGTTCATTATCAACTCAGATTATTGACCACATAGATTATGAAGATGTCTAACCAAAGAGACTAATCAAGCCTAAAAGGACATTGAATGATATTAAGTCTTGTGAGAGCATAGAGATCTAGGAATCTCATGAGTTTGTGTTATTTTATATCCTTATGAAAGGATTGTCTCCATTAGGCTTCATGGAGACACTATTCTATTAGTAGAAGCATGGTGGGTGCTTGATTTGAGGGGGAATTGTTCAGATAGCTCATAAGTTCCAAGTGTAGTTGTTGAAAAACATAGATTTTTTTTTTGAATGTTATTTCCAAAGAAGGATAATGATTTTTTCTATAATTTTTAGTACATATGACCCTTTTTCATTAATTTCAAAGGGGGAGAAAGTTCAAGAAATAAGATTAACCAGATTTGGGGAGATGAGAATGATCAAATTAAAGAATATTTTACCATCAATGACAAAGGATGAGTTTGTTGATAATTGTTATCATTAATGTCAAGGTTGATGTCATTGATGTCAAGGTTAATCTCATTGATGTCAAGGTTCATTTGTTAAATATGCATGGTGAGTAATCTTTGAGGTATGATCTTGTGTGTAGTGTGCTTGATGTGACAAGGAAGCTATGTGACTGTTGACACTTAGATTTGAACTATTTAGGAGATTCTTATGTATCCTCATCCAAGGGGAAAAATGGAAAAATCTCTCCTTTTTTGGGTAACAATTTTGTTGAGATGAATCTCTAGTAGGGCTAGCTCCCTTGATGCATTCTTTAAAGCACTTTCTAACCTATCAACTTGTGCATGAAAAAGGTTAAGAAAACAACTAAGAAAATGAAAAAGTGATGCATCAATGTTTAATATCCTCCTATTTGAATTAATATATTCTACTTAAAGACCAACAAGGTTTTTCTCACAAAAAACTCACAACTCCACATTCATTGTCACATCAATGTTTCACATGTTAGATTTAAGAAGGTATTTGATACTTAGGATAGAAGTGGATGATTCCATGAAGGAATAAAATAATTAACTACCTATAAGACATATATACACCTAGAAAATAATACTAACAAATACCTACAACAACACTCTTTCTATACAATTGGTAGATAATTAAGGATAACATGCTAAAAAGAAGATATATAACTAGATAAGACCAACAAGATTTCAATAAATACTAAATAGTAAATCATGTGAGTGGAAAAATAACTTGTATTATTTTTTAAAGAGTCATTTAAGTAAAAATTTGGCCAAGGTTTCCCTAATAACCAATGGAAGCTGCTAAAAAGAGCCAAAAGAGTGCATATTTATAGATTTTGAGAGAAAAGCCAAGCAAAGGAAGCCCAAAGGTCACTTGGAAATGTGTCAACATGATAATGTCATTTAAAAATTCATATAGAAGATATGTGAGTAAATACATGCAATGTCAAGAGGTCCAATTGTCCAGACAAACCATGAAAATTGTGAAAAGTGGCATAAAACTCCCTATTTATGCATAAAAAACTAATTCATAATTTTCACCTATTTTAACATCCCATCACTAACTATGGATATGTATAGTGATTATGATGAGAGTTAAGTCCTCAAATCATACAATTCTGTGCATTGGTTTCCTACTCATTTAGAAACTCGTAAAATGAAATAATCATTGTCTAAAGTCTTAAAACTCCTTATTTCAATCACCCCTCACACTTTGCCTCAAATAAGTCTTAATTTTCCCATGAAAATACATGGGAGAGGGTTAATGAAACCTGTAAATATTATCCATGCCCTTATACCTCTCAAAATTTCTTTAAAAGGACATCTAATTGATGTTTTCACACTTTTCACCCTTGTGTGCTCCATGCCAATTTTTACTGGCTAAAAGGGTAGATTTATTTTGGAAACTTATAAAATTTCCATAGGATAAAATGACCATATTTATTTATAATATTTAATGATATTCCAATCAAACTTGGTTTCACCTTTTGAAACATCACAAATCCTATAAAACATAAAAAATGTTGAGAAAAGCACTATTTTGAATACTATTTGTATATTTTAATACACCTCCTTGAATGTGTGAGAGCCTAAGTGAGTCATATATATCTTCAAATTATTTTCATGGCACTTCCATTTCATCTAGATGCTTCAATTATAACAATTATCCAATCAGGTCGTTATGAGGGTTTATAAGGGTCTCAGAGAGGTGTTTTCTCTTAAGATTTGTTCATTAATTTTGTAAATTTGAACTACCTCTAAATTACACAAGATTTATTCCAAGGTACACTTATAAATTCCCTCAATCCCTCTGGTTCCCATAAATATCCTTAGAAAAAATATGAGTATTTGAAAAAACCCATTGAGCTTGTTTTACTCACATTTTGCATGCTTGGACTATGTCAAGTCTTATAAAACACTCTACTTTAGGTTTATCTTCATTCCAAGGGATAAAATACATCTATATAAATCCTATTATAATTTTTAAATCAGCCAAATTTCATCCCAAGGGTTATAAATGAAGATGGATCTCAACATGGTTCTAGGTCTCTTTGAAGCCTAGTGGGTTTAGCACATTCTCTGCTAGTCTAAGACACTTGAGCTACTCTAACATTATTATATTTTTTATTATATATTATCAAACTCCATTTATTCCTTAAAAAATATTTCAAAACTTATCCAACATTCCTTTCATCACTTTTCCTCTCTTTTGTCAACTTGGCCTAGTGGAACCATGCCAATGTAGACTATATGCATGCACAACCAGGTCATTATGAGGGATTGAATATTTTATTAGTGTATATAATAATTAATAAACATTCCATAAACATCATATAATGTATATTTATGGTACCAATGCCCCATATTTTATCATTCACTCATTTTTCATCTTTTACTTGGGCAAACCAAAGTTTTGATTTTCCTGAGTAGTTGACCTCTGAGACTAAATAGAGAGATATATACCTATTCCTTATGGAAAAATTAGAGTTTTTTTAGTTTTATAAGGTAATAATGAGGATATTTAAAAAAATTCAAGGTCATAATCCCTCATTTAGGCACCTAACCAACTCAATCTCTCTAAAAAAGGGGATAAAAAATCCAGTTTTCTTGCATTTTTTTGCAAACCTCCTTATAGATGATCCTTCCAGTCTCATGATATGATCCTATGATTTTTATAAATTATATAAAAAATTATTTTTTTCTCATGTATCTTTTTAAACTATTAAAAACCTTTTCCTTTAGTGGATTCCTTATGTTTACCCCTTGAACCAAGGGTTTCTTAGCTTGTTCGTATGGACTGTAGTCTATTTTCCAAGTGAGGGGAGAATTTGAGAACATTAGAAATGTATTTTTAATGTTTTGTAATCTATTGTATCATTATTAATCCCATTAAAACCATTCACACCTTCTTCTTTCTCCTAGAGGGTTCATGACTCATTTAGCCCTCCACTTTCCTTAAACCCTACCTTGACTATGATAGTCCTACCTGTAGGTGTTTGTGTATGCATTAGGCATTGAGAATGGAATTTTAGGATCCATTTTTAGTGAAAAAAATTATTTTTATTCCTATAAATCACTAAATTTCTCCTAATACACTTCAACCTTCAAACAACTCTTTCTTATCTAAGAATGTCTTCATTGCCTTAAACATGACTGAGACACTTTGGGTTAGTTGTAGGTGGTCACATGGATTGATTATAAATTTTTTAAATTGTATGAAGTTTTATTTTCATTTCTGAGATCACAATACCTTCTTATTCTTATAACCCATATGAACACTCTCAAGCCAATAATCAAACCTTATGCTTAGGTCTTTGATTAGGATAATCTTTTCTGACCCCTATAGCTTATTTCGGATCCTTAAAACTTGAAACAAGGTTAAAATGCATATTAAAAAATACTTAGAGTAACTTTATTCATGTTTATAATCATTTTAATCACATATAGAGTATTTCCAACCTTAATAAGTGACAAACCTTTCTCACTGTCTATCCACAATCCTCTTTTAACAACTATAGGCACAATCTTTAGGCGTTTGTATGAACTGTGAGTGCATAAAAGAGGTCATGGAAACTTTTACCAACATTATATATGGTCATATATGTTATTCATATTTTCCTCAACTCACCTAGCCACCTAAATAAGTGTGGATGCTTTTAGACCTTCTTAAAGTAACAAAAGGTTATTGTTTCCTCTAGGCTTGTAAGTGTTGATCTCTTCAAAACTTGTTCATGGTGTATATAAACTATTTTAAACATATTATAAGGTTCTCCAATGAATATCTTACTTGATCATACCTATATGTCCCATTTAGGACATAAAACAATGCCTTTTCTCTTTGATTGGGATAATTTATCCTTGGAGAGTTTGTTGTAGGTGTTAATTATCACAGTATACAGATAGAACCTGAGCTTGGAGGATCAAAACATAAATTACTACTTATCTATAGTATTCCTTGAGACTTTATGATGCCATTTCATCTTCTAAACCATTACCAATATGAATAAATTCAATTTTTCCTACTCAAGGTGTCAAAAACCCTCTACATATTCACAATCTTGTAGATGTCACTAAAACATCTCAAAGTGTTTTGGATTACTTTTAAGACCCTCAAAGACTTATCACCTTCTATTCATTCTTCTATAAATTGGTAGAGTATTTGATTGACCTAGAGGCTACATGTCTACCAAATTATAAGACTCAAAACCTTTTGCAAGTTCACTTTTGGAGGCCTACCAAAACCATTAAGGCTTCTATTTTGGCCATTTTGGGACAAAAAGGCATGAATATAGTTTTATTGATCTTCACTTATGTTTCTATACTCCATTTTCTCAATTGACATTTGGATTGATTTGTCAACCTTGATTATGTGTTCCAAAACCCTAAAAGGGTGTCAAGACCATTTCATACTCTTCCTTTAAGCATTCAAGAATTCTACCCAACCACATATAGGTGAGTATTTGACACACCATAGTGGGTTATAAGTGCATACCATGAAACTTAAGCTTGCATATGAACTTATATGCTCAAATAAAAAACTCTAACCCACCTTTAGTCATCTCTCAAGAAGTTAGGGTATATTTCAAACCTTTCACACTCAAGGATGATGTTAGTAGGAGTCTTGTAGATGGAAATCTAAGTTTCAAGGTAGTGAGAGTGAGATTGAGTAGTGGTATGCTTGTTTGGAAGTCTCTTACCACCTTAAGTGAAATTGTTAACCTTCAAAAGGACAACCTATTCAATAAAAATTTGAGAGCAACTCCAAAACACCATCAATTATATGGTAACCACCTGTATGTCCTTGAAATTCAATAGACACTAAGCATGAAATTGGTAGAAACTATGATCTAGGAATTTCACTCAAGAGAGTATGGTTAGTATGGTGTTAGTTTCAAAATAAAAACAAAATGAAATAAATACACTAGCTAGCATAACATCTGTAGGCCTAGACACTAGGCAGATATTAGGTAACAAACATGAATAAAACACACAACTAAAATGTAAAATAAACCCTCTTTTACCTTCCTTAAATTCTCCAAAATTCTTATTGTAATTGCTTGCTTGGCTTGTGCACATGAAGTCTTCATCTAAGAAGGATCGGCTATCTCCTCTTCTCCTTGACACCTTGTGGCTTTGGCTTAGCTTGGCTTAGAATCAATTTGGCATGGTAACACTAATTGCAATAGCATTTGGAATCATTTTTGCATTATAAATTTACATTATCAAGACTTTAGAAATGATGTTCATGGCCTCTCTATTTATAAATTTTTGAGAATGTCTAGAATCAACTTGAATTGTCCATATTGAGATTGAGATGTATGGTTGAGGATTAGTTTAATTTTTGGAATTAAGTTTATAATTTTTCTCATCATGAAATTGGAAGAAGGGGTAATTAAGAGGCATGGAGGGCATCATGGAAGGCATTGATGAGGCATGAAGGGCATGAATCCTGATATTTGTGGCATTTATGGTCTAGGGATGTCTTCCCAAGAAATGAAGTCCCCTAATGATGTAGATATTCAATATTCATTTCCAAAACAAATTATTCAACAAGTTTCCATGGAATTCTTGATTATGCCTTGATTTGGATTAATTAGCTATTAAGCATGATTAAGCACTTTGTGCACAAATTACTCAAATTGATTAGAATGTCTTGTTATTGGTCCAAAATTTAATTGGAAGTCAATCTCAGATGCATTGGAACCGTATTCCCATTTAGGATGTTATCAATAGAAAATAACAAAGGCACATGTCTTTTGTAAGATATTTTATAAGAAAGACCAATCCAAAGCACCCAGGTACAAAATTAGCATTTTGAATCGAAATGATCTAATCAAATTTAGCTAGCCCATAAATTATATTCCCCCATTTAGGGATACCCTAGCCAAAATTGACATTTTAATATGTCAGTTTCACATCTTTTAGTGTGTTTTAGTGTTTTTAGGCCAAATTGTGTATTTTGAGTAGAAATTGGCCAAAATCCTAGTTGGAAGTTATTAGTGTCCAGATTTAGGTGTTTATAGTTTACCCCTATTTAGGAAGATGTTGCAAACCATAGGCAAAGCAATGTCTTATCAAATAATGAGAGATAGTTTGTATGCCAAAAATAAGATGATGGTTGAATAACAAAGCTTCAAATGGTTTGGGAAGCCTATAATGATGCCCCCTTGAAGGAGTGGCCATCACATTTGTTGATGGATAGTCCCTCGAAAAGAAATAAGAAGAAAGGTGAAATTAACCCATGGTTGAGATTAATACAAATAAGAAAATGCTTGCATTCATTGATGTAAATAGGATGTTGATTTATCCAAAATAAATTATAATTAGGAATAAAAGTCAAAATAATGATTTGTCCATAGGTGGTTATAATCATTAAGAGGACCTAGATTGGTTAAAGATGATTGTGCCCTAGTTAGGGATGATTAGCAAGCATAACTCAAGGATATAACCTAGAATATAGATTAAATATGAGTGGGCATAAAGTGATGAAAGAGATGGATAGAGGAATGAGATTGATCAATGTGAAGGATTTAGTTGTATCTACCAATTAGGAGATGCTCATCCTGATTAACAATGATACAACTAGAATGGTCAAATGAATTATATTGATCAAGGGTGGTATGGAAAGATTTGCCAAGGTACCAAGGAGAAAATTTTGTGGCTCCATTGATTATAGACCTTCCTAAAGCTAATTTTTGTTGTAGCATGTGATGGTAGGATTTATGATAGAACACCATGAAGACTATCCCAAAATATGCATAAGGACTAACTCTCAATCTAATAAACACTCAAAAATAATACATCAATGATAAAAAACCATGATGAAAATGTTAATGTATGAATATGGATGGACTCAAGAAGAATGTGCTCAAGGAGTCATCCATGAATGCATATAGACTGAGTTGAGGCAATAGTGTTGAAAGCAAACAAATAGGCAAGTGAACAAACAAACAAACAAACAACTTAAAATAAATAAACAAACAACAAGCCTAAAAACAAAATCAAAAGAAATCATCCTAAAAATGACCATGCCCCCATAAGACGAATCAAGGATAACTGACTAGGCTTAGATAGGACAAATTTTTTTGGATTTTGAAATATTATGAATGTTTTTATAATTTTGAGGTATCTTAACTCAGTAAAGAATGACAAGATACCTACTCACAAAATGGTGAGAGCATATGAAAAGGGGGACTGAGGTGACCTTAACATGAATTGAGAATGACCCACATAGTCCTAAAATGACCTCAAGTCATAGTAATTCCATCCACACAAAAGATAGGAAAAAACCAACTAGGTCCTAACAAGTTCTCAAATCTAGAAAATGGCCAGTCAAATGAAAATAATAATGGTAAGGTGATGTGGTAATCCATGGTAAACAAGTGTTACCCCTACTTTTCCCATATGTGGTTATAACTAGGATAAAAAAACATAGGTAAATGATGCTAATTTTTTCATAGTTGGTTATAATTAGTAGCAAGACTGGTGAAACACTAATTTGCCCATAAGCGGTTATAATTAGTCTCACATAAACAAACTCAATACAGGATGGAAAATGGAATATATCTTGCTAGATCAATTGTCACACTAATTTCATATATTGTCATTGTAAACATGAATTTTATTGAGTGTTGAAACTTGATTGGAATCCTCTCACAAAAAGTGTGGGAAGAACCAAAGGAACCAAGATAAAAATAGGATTAGGTAGGATGACTAAAAATAGGCTTTGGTCTAGATAGGAATGGAATGATAGGATGGAATGGCATTACTTTATGATAATTATGGTTTGATAAATTAGATAAAATGGTAATAGGGTTACCCCTAGGTGATGAGGTAAATGGCTGGGATCTACAATAATGATAAATAGGCATATATAACAATGGTAATGGCATGACAATGTGAAATGGTATGGTACATGTTTTTGGTCTGGGTATGGTTTTTGATTCTATTGTTCCTAATGATGGGGAGATGCACATCATAATCAAAAAATGATACAAATATAATACTTGATCATGTTAATTGATATCCCACACCTTGTTTAAATAGTTTCTCTATCAAGAATTGGTCGTAGATTTGGTTATCAAGAATGCTTTTGTCATCTTTGTTGGTTGTTGATTCTGATTCCTTCAAACATCAAGATAAGGTATATTTGTAGCCTTTGCAAAGGAAAGTGAGACCATGGATGGTAAATAGGGATAAATAATGGATGGTAGGTTTGAGTATGAAATGTAATGGTAGATAATAATGGAATGTGGAATGTTTTGAAAATAAATGAAGATTAGGATGTTTAATCACACATAATGTTATCAATGCTAGATTTAACATAACTTTGGTTATGGTAGGGTTGAAGACTTGTTATCTCAGTAGGACCACAATATTTTTATGTTGTTTGATCTTGAGATTAGTTACCATCTGATTAGGTTATAGATTGGAATCTATTTTGAATTGATCTTTAATTTTGTCTTCATAAAGTAGTGAAGAACTTTTGTGCTCAGCTATTGGTTCCTTAATGAGGTTTTCACCAATGAATTTGTCTTGATTGTCTCATAGTGCCTCTGAGAAGGTTTCACTAAGGAAAATTAGCTTTTGACTTTGATTTTCTTCTAGAACTTCAAAAAAAGTTTCACTGGAAGATGTTGAGTTCTAAATTTGATTATCCCCTAGTGCCTCTGAAAACAATTCACTAGCATAATGTTCTTCTATTATATGTATGTGGTCTTGACCTCCTGACTCTTCTTCAACTACTATGTCACCATGGATGTAGTTTAACAAAGTATGATTTTGTCAATCCCAATCGACACTTGTGGGATATGGATGTCAATGATATGGCTATTTTGGTTGATGGTAATGGCTTGTAGAATGGGGAAAGGCTGCATAATCCTTCTAGAAGATACTAGGAAAAACTTGTGTTAAAGTTGAATTACTCATCCCCAAAAACTATAGAAGGATCACAAATGTATTCAAATTGATCTAAAAGACATGTGTAAGCAATGTTGTAACATCCACAAACATATTCTTCTTCTGAATCTAATTCTAACTTAAGGGACTCTAAATCTGATGTTAAGATTTATGTTGATTCTAATTCTAATGCTAAATATGATGTTAGTTCAAGACTAGAATCTGACTCTGACTTTGATTCTTCATCTGATGTGTAATCTATTATAATGTCTTGTTGAATGTTTAGTATTAGATAAGTAACAACCTATGATGGCATGATGGGCTCCACTAAGATTGGTTTATTAAAGTGAGACTTCTCTAGGATGGGAAAAACGTCAAGAGATAATTCCTCAAAGACTTGTTTGTCAATATGTGGCTCTTGAAAAACAAGCATATGATCAAGGTAATCATTTTCCCAAAGTTAGTTATAATCATTAAAAAGTGACTCAACAAAGACTAGCTCATTAGAGTGAGACTCCTCAACAACTGATATATAATCAATAGGTGATTTATCATTAGTTGACTTATCACAATTGGTTGGTTTAAAAAAAACATCTTGGATTGGTTGGTTATTTTGGCCTTGGTTTCTAATGAGTTAGAAGATACTGGTTTTGAACATAGGTTGGTCTTTAAATGATTAGATCGGTTAAGGTTTGGATGGGATTGGTACTGGAAGAGGAATGGCCTATGGTTGGATAATGGTAGGGCCTTAGGGAGCATGAATACTTGCATAAGACAAAGGAATAGGCCTTTCTATGATGAAGGGGATTTGTGGATCTTGATTGCTCACATAAGCTAAAATACAAGGTCTTGGAATGAAAATGGTGCAATGTTGTAGTCTTGCAATAGAAATGGTATAATCTGGGGAACCCTGATTACTTGCATAAGCCAAAGCATCCAATTCTTCCTCATAAACCATATCATCCCAGTCATGATTTGGCTCATAAGTTGGTTCTTGACTATGTTTCATGTACTAATTATTGTAAAGAGGTTATGGATATGTATCTCAAATAACATTATATGTAGTTGGGTCATCAAAGTCTTCCTCAAAACCTTATTCATGCCAATCAAGGTCTCAATTTGGATTTTGTGGATTTTGACTATGTTGCCCATATGGATTATTATAGGGAGAATAATAAAACTCCTTAGAAAATAGTTCTCTATAGGGGTTCCTAGTGGGATTTTGTGTGGCCATTCTATCATAAGTTGGGTTGTACATGACTCCACCATAAGTATAGCAAGACATATCTGCATAAATGATGAAAGCTCTAAAAACAAAAAGTTTTAAAGTTCTACAAACTTTGAAAAATGATCCAAAAGACAATTAGTTCAAACTTGGTCCAACTTGGTCTAAGGGGTGGAGCTGTATCTTCACATATGGTTTGAAAGTGGAGTTGTATTTCAAAAATGGTTTATGATAAAACTTGGCATAAAATAGCCTAACATTAAATTTCTAATGTCAAATGTCATAAACATAAAAGATCAAGCATCTAAATAAAAATTGGTGTGTCAAAGGTCTAGGTCAAAGTGTTCCAAACAAGGTCTAAACTAGGAAAAGGAAAAGTTGAGTTACTAGGTCTTTTGTCCAAATACAGAGTCAAAAGCTAGGCTCAAACAAATAGGCATACACTAGGACTTTTGACCAAATGGCATCAAAAGCTAGACTTAAATAAAGGTATGATATGAATTTAATCTAACAAGCTTGGATATAACTTTGACATAGACCCAACACATGGAATCAAACATAAACATGATCAGTTGGCATAAGACAAAAGGCTCTTTGAGAAAGGTTGTGTTTATCCCAAATAAAATCACAAACAATGATGATGATAATCTTTAAATAAACAAACCATCAATAGTTTTCAAATTTGGGTAGTCAATTAATCAAAGTTATGCAACCTAAAGGAGAAAGATTTGTGTATTATCCCCATGAATTAAGGCCTAAATAGAAATCAATCAATGTTTGAATCCAAACTTGACAAGGCTAATTAAAAATTCAATGTTAAAAAATAGGATGTAACCAAACAAGCTTGACACAATTGGATAGCATGATAGCACAAGATAAAGGTCTAAATAGTATACATGACATGGTTTTGATACAATGGTAAACAAGTCTTTGAAATAAATTAAGAAGACTAATGGTGTAAGAATACTTGAATAATGTGGTCAATAATATGTTTCAAAGACATAAAAGGATCAAAATGTTTTGACATGATTTGGGCAGCATAACGCTACCCTTCGCAACTCAAATGACACACACACAAACAAGTTTAACAAAAATTTCAAGGCATAAGTGTGGTGTAAAATGGCCAGCATAACACCTCTTTAGACAAAAGAGTGAAGTATAGAAAAATTGGTTTTGATATGGCTTTATAAACAAACAAACAAGTTTTAGTCTCAAAACATACCAAATGAGAAAATTGTCCTAAAATACACTAAGTATAATCATCCAAATCCTAGTAAGGGTATGGAAATGTGGGGTTGACTAAACTAGAAAGCTTTTGAATGTTTTTATGGGAATTAATTACATAATGACTTTCACATCAAACAATGTAAAATAAAATCACAAAAATTGGGTGGTCATAGCATTGGCTAGTTATAAAAATATCTATTCTTTTTTACAACCATTACATCTTGTTGTTCACTCAGTGTAGTGTGACGTCCAAATGTAGATACATCTCATGTACAACTCTAAAGGAATAAGTGAAGTCAATGTCGAGAGATGAAACCCTAGGTTAAATCTTCCCTAAAGAACTCATTGGAGGTAATGACATCCCCTCACAAGCCAAGATGTATTAAAATATTAGAAAACATCAAATAAAAAGACTTTAGGGTCATTTTGAAGGTCACCAAACTTTGATGAGTTTTTGGGGAGAATTTCTTTCTAAGCCTTGGAATAGGCTATTTGCAATAGGAATGGCACTTTTGATTCTAAGGGTTCCCTAAACGGGACAAATGAAAGAGCATATACACAACATCTCTCTTCTTGCCAAATAAAAATTAGATCAGGCAACTATTGAAGAGTAAAATCTTGGAAAGATGAGTTTATTTTTAAGCCCTAAATGAGGTGGTGTTCATTTGACCCCTTGGTATTAGTTGTAACTTTGAAAAATAATGCTAAAAATACTTATTTAAGCCCCTTAAATGTTACTTTAAGCACCAAAATAATGTTCCTAATTCATTTTTAAGCATACAAAAGGTGATCTAAACATGTTTTTAGTAAATTTTAAGCTTGTTCCTATAAAAAAAAATCTTAGCATGTCCTTTAGCCTTGAAGCTATTTTGGGTTTGAAATAATGAATTTCTAAAAAAGAGCTCTCGAGTTTGTGTTTTAAGAAAAACACAGTTATCAATGACAGTTATATAACTAATGATGGTTACACTTACTAACTAATGATAGTTATCTAACCAACATCGATTATACCAATAGTGACTGATGATAGAGATCCAACCAATGATAGTTTTAATAACTAACATTGGTTACTATGTAAATCCATAACAAATTAAAATGGCAAAACAAAGTTAGAAAATCAAATGGCAAGAGTTATAATGATCCAAATGAAGATTTTAAACTTGTAGAATGATCTTCTTCATGTGTGGGATGCATTTGGTCCCACCAAGTGTACCATATGTGATCTAATAATTTGACTCAATAGAGGATGGTTAGTATAGTGTTAGTTTAAAAATGAAAATAAAATGAAAGAAACACACTAACTAGCATAAAATATCTAGGCCTAAACACTAGGGAGGCTTAGTTAAAAAACAAGAATAAAACACACAACTAAAATGTAAAATAAACCCTCTTTTACCTTCCTTTAATTCTCCAAAATGGTTTTTATAGTAGCTTGCTCAGCTTGTGCTCATGAAGTCTTCATCAAAGGAGGCTTGGCTATCTCCTCTTCTCCTCATCACCTTGTGGCTTTGGCTTGGCTTGGCTTGGAATTAATTTGGCATGGTAACACTAATTTCAATGGCTTTTGGAATCATTCTTACATTATAACCTTGCATTATCAAGACTTTAGAAATGATGTTCATAGCCTTTCTATTTATAGATTTTTTAGAATGTCTAGAATCAACCTAAACTATCCATCTTGAGATTGATATGTGTGGTTAAGTACTAATTCAATTTTTGGAATTAATTTTATAATTTTCCTCATCATGACATTGGAATAAGGGGAAATTAAGAGGAATAGAGGGCATCATGGAAGTCATTGATGAGGATTAGAGGGCATGAATCTTGATATTTGTGGCATTTATGGCCTAGGGATGTCTTCTCAAGAAATAAGATCCCCTGATGATGCAGTTATTCAATATTCATTTCTGAAACAAATTATTCAAAAAAATTCCATGGAATTATTTATTATGTCTTTATTTGGATTATTTATCTCTTAATCATGATTAGCACTTTGTGCACAAATTACTCAAATTGATCAAAATGTTTTGTTATTGGTCCAAAATTTGACTAGATTAGAATTGGAAGTCAATTTTAGATGCATTGAAACCATATTACCATTTAGGATGTTACCAATAACAAATAGTAAATTCATGTATCTTTTGTAATATATTTTATAGGAAAGAGCAATCCATAGCACCCAAGTGCAAAATTGGCATTTTGACTCGAAATGATCTAATCAAAGTTATCTAGCCCATAAATTGAATTTCCCCATTTAGGGATACTCTAGACAAAATTGGAATTTGAATATGTTAGTTTCACATATTTTAGCATGTTTTAGTGTTTTTAGGCCAAATTATGTATTTTGGATAGAAATTGGCCAAAAGCTTGGTTGGAGGTTATTGGTGACTAGATTTAGGTGTCTACAGAAAGAAGAAAACAAGCTTGTAAGCTACTCAAGGAATATCATGGTGAGGTCAAAACATGGAAGGAAGTGGTTTTATGACTTAAGGACTTATGGGACACTCATTTCCAGTTGAAAAAATCATCAATAGGAAGATACATTCAACAAACCAAAACACTTCAACTGAAACCATACATGGTGACACCTCCTTATATGATAGGCCAAATTTTCTCATCCAAACTTCATGAATCATTACACCAGGAATGGATACCATTTGATATGGAATCCAACATCCTCTAGAGGAAACATAACCAACTAGTTCATATGGAATTGGTAAAAAACATGAAAAATGTATAAGGTGCATCAAACTATTACCAAATCTTCATAGTCAACTTGTTAGCAATTTTTCATAAATCATATTTGATCATTTTAAAAAATACATATATTAAAATGAATATATCCTATTTTAATATCATCCCCCAAAGGCATTTTATTTGAAACTTCATGTACCTTCTATACTGAGCAAAAACCTAAAGGCTAGTTCAGTCTGACCCAAAAAGCAAAAAAGTACAAAATGGTTTTGGCCTCAAAATTGAATTTACAATGAAAAAAGTGTATATATGAATTTTATAATTTTTTATGGACCCCCAAAAAATCCCATACATGGCACACTTCCCAATAATTCATACAAGTGCCAATTTTCCTCCTTTTGAGCTAATTTCTATAGTTTCAATTAGGAAGCCTACAAGAATCTGATGTAACAAACATGCCAAACATCTAAATTGACTTATTAGACATTTTACATTATATTTGGACATCTATTCACCTTGGGAAATGTGTCAAATATATTAATGACTCCTAAAATGACATAAAAAGACCCCCAATGAACAAATTGGCTAATGTGACTAAGACTACAAAATTAGGACCCATTTAAATGTTTAAACATTAAAAAAATTCCTAAGGGTACCCAAATTTGACCAAGAAGTCAAATTTGGTCAATAATGACATGAGAGAATTTGAAAGCAACCTAATGTCTCTTCTATTTAGAGATAACTTGAAGGCAACCTAATGATTATTCTATTAGTTTTTGTTAAGGTTGTTTTAGTGGTGTGATAATTCTATCTAATTAATGTTATTTTTTGATAACATTGAGATAAGCATGCTTGAGTACTAGTTCTTGAGTATAAGGTGTCTTGAGAAGCTTAGTCTAGACCCTATGAGAAGGTGTACATAGTCTAGTTTGGTGAAGTAAGTAAGTACAAGATTTTAAGAGGATTTTTTTCATTGTGTAATCATGTAAGTAGAGTGTAGATACTTTTATAAGTGTTTCAAGTTCATTTTTCAAGTTTCAAATGCTTAAAAAGCCTAGTCATGACACTAGTCATAGTATGAATACCCCTTTTGAGAAGGTATGAATATGATGGAGTGGTGAGATGAGTACACACAAGAATTAATGGATGTATAAGGTTGATTTATCATGAATTTGAGTCATTGGATCACTTGTAAGTCTCTCAATGTGATCCTACAAGGGTAAGATCTATAGCTCAAGTATGAAACTAGACCAATTTTAGACCTTGCTTGGCCTAATGAGGCATTATGATATATTGTCAAAGCATATGAAGTATGTATGGTACTTTTTAAGAATTCCATAGGTTTCTTGATTATGTGAGTGAGGTGGATAAAACATTAAAGATGCATTAATGTTATTTTCAAGGCCTAATATTATTTATAGGTCAAGGTGTAGAGAGCAAAGAGAGAGAGAGAGAGAGAGAGAGAGAGAGAGAGAGAGAGAGAGAGAGAGAGAGAGAGAGAGAGAGAGAGAGAGAGAGAGAGAGAGAGAGAGAGAGAGAGAGAGAGAGAGAGAGAGAGAGAGAGAGGCCTAATGAGGGGTCATGATTAGTTTTCAAGACATGTTTGCATATGTGATAATGGACAGAGGTATTATATGTTTTTTCAATCATATTCACAAATTTTAAAGCCATGATTTGTAATAAAAGGCATGGAAAGTGGTTTTGAGGTCTCTCAAGTACATATAACGAAGGCTTGTAACACTAAAAAGGACTTTTGGCTGTTCAATGACACATGTAACATCTACATGGGAACCTAAGTTGTTAAGGAGAGATGGAGAAGGGTATTATTAGTTCCCAAAATTAAATTTAAGTAAATAATCCCTTGTTAATCATAGACACCTAATATATTTATCCCACTTCATGTTTTCAAGTGTTCATCAGAGGTCAAGTATCATGTTAATTTGGTTTTTCCTAGCCTTTGGTTTATCAAAATCCAAGTTAAATTAATGTCTGAGCACCTTAAGACCCTTTTTCTAATTACCCTAGCTTAAGCCTTTTTATTTAAATTCAAATTAGCATGAGGTATTTACATGGGAATGCTTTGAATATTCCATAAAATTAGTTTAAATTTAATACTAAGGTTTAGTCATGTTTATTAACATGACCAAACATTAGTTGAAAAATCATTTTTGGTCCCTTTTATTTCCCATGGATCTTGGTCTTTTTATCTATTTTGTCTAATTAATGCTTGGTCCCTTTTCTATGAACTTAGCTTTGAGTCCTATCCTAAATCTTGTATCATATTTATTTATGTGCCAATACCTTAGGCTAAGATTTTATACTAAGTTATTTTTTGCCCAAATTTTGACTTCATTATTTTCATTATTAACTTGGAGCTAAAAACAACTGTCTTAGTGGACCATAATCAAATGGTACATGTTAAAACATGTAAAGATGATTAGATAATGCATGATCAAAGATGAAAAGTTGAAAGGATTCAGGACAAACATGGATGTGTCGAGTGCCAAGCTCACAGGCACAATTAAAAGTTTAAGCATGTTCTCATTGATCGATAGTATGTGATAAAACATATATATCCTGATCGATGGTGCATAATAGGTCAAGATTTTAATAAATCCCCAAGATAAGTTAGCAGGTAAAAAGTGTCACCATTGTGGGAACCCTATTAATGGATCCAATGGAAATTAGGGGTCAATAAGTTAAGTATCCTTTAGAGAGACATGAGATAGAAAAGTGTACAACTCTCAATGATTGAACAAGAAAATAAATATTTCATGGTTGATCATGCATCCATTAGATTGATGATATGAAAAAGAGTAGAATTTTTAAAGGGTATAGGTTGAATATGATAGTGACATGTGTCACAACCATGATGAGATAGATATAAATCAATTATACACATTAATCCTAGGTTTAAAAGGAACAATTAAGCACATTTGATCCATGAAATTATGATCAATGGTGTGAGTAAATATTTGACAAATCAATAGGTCCATAGATCTAATGAGAGACTTCCACATGGTGTGATAACCTCTAAGTAATGAAAAAAGTACAGAGAACCCATGAAGCTGCTAAGTGGAAAGATCTTAGAGGCCCAATTCAAGATCAATGGTGCATGATGAATTAAATTCCTAAAGTCTTCTTAGAGGATCTATGGTGCATATTTGATCTAGCTTCAGGATGCCACAAGAATATGACATGTGTCCACATTGATCCAATTAAGTGGCTTAGTCAATTTTGAGCCCTATGAGTGCCTACATGGCCCTAATATGGAGTGTCATGTGCCAATACATGGAAATATTTAGCTTAGGAGATAAAATTGATGGGTCTTTCATGGATGAGCAAGAAATCATAGCATAAAATAGAGTCAGTGGGCCATTCTAAACCATATTTTCTAGATGGACCATGGATCATGTTCCACCTCTACCATAACCATAGAATTCCAATGCAATCATTATAAGGTAATGGGATATCTTTGGCATGTGAAAGAGGAAAATTAGTTGTCTAAGAGGTTCCAATTATGCAAGAAATTGATCAAGGGCATCCTCAAGCATTTACTGTTGAGGACAAAGTTTGTTCAGCCTCCATCACAAAATTTCACCTTCTAAATCATGTAAAAGGGAATATTCAGTCATGAAATCAAAGGGTTTATTGTAAATATTCATCATTCCTTGTAGATGAAGTTAGAGCAATGAGTTTTCTTGCAAATGGATGAAGATTTTAGGTATGGTAAGGAATATTTTCCAATTGAGAGAATCTTGGTATAATTTGGAGGGATGTTTTGCAGCTTTGAAAATTTCAACCCACAGTCCTAGATTTGAAAGTAGTGGAAAATATATAAATAGGGGGTTTTGTCCTCTATTGAGAGGTTGGTCATTGTTATTGGCTATTCATTTTTCTCTAAGTCTAGGTTCTACAACTTTTTTTAGGATCAAGTATTGTGTGTAGATCTTGTCTCCCTTGCTAAGGTGGTTACAAGTGTACAACCATTAGTAAGATTTGAGAGCATGTTTATGTCTCCCCTATCCAACATGGATCAAATCCACCATGCTTTCCCCAATGGTATAATTTTGAAACATTGGTGTATGTAATATTTTCTTTCATGTTAGTGAAAATTTGTGTGGTTCTTTTCTATTTCCTGTTGATGAATTATATCAATATGTTTTAAAAGTTATGTTGATTGGATCTTTGTGTTTGTTTTCATTATTATTCATCATTTTGAGCATATATCTAGATTATAAACCCTTTCTACATTATTTTAGGATATTTTGTTGAATAACTTGTTAGGTCACCCTAGGTTTATGGATTTGATAAGGAAAAGTGTTTGAAAGCTTAGTTTCAATGTATGTTTTAATCTTTCAAGTATCATTCGACATTTAACATTATCTTGTATATGAGTTCTATTAGATATTTTCCAAGGATAATGTCATGAATTTTTTAACACACCCTATTGCTTGAGAATCACCAACACACCACAACCTTTTTTACAAATTAATTAAAATATCCTACCCTATCTTACCCTGCAAATAATACACTCTTGTTGCATACATAAGTATTATTTGCCTAAAAATGCATAAGAGCTTGCTTATATAACACACATTTGCATCTTGTGCTTCAAATATTATCATTGCAATCTTCTATCCATCCTTCTTGTTGAAAATTATTTATAATGAAGATTGTAGTCACTTTCCCATCTATCTTCATTAGCTTATATGTGATCTAGAGCATTTGTTAATTCCATGTGACAACCCTTCTTAGGTGGATTTAATAAGTTTGGTTGTTCCCTTATCACATTTGTGTATCTTTATGCCAATAATCCCCATGGAGGTTGAATTTTAGAATTTATACATGTGATCAAGCTACCCCATAGTTCCTTTCACCTTGGTTTAGATAGAGATAGAAGTAGCAAGGAGCTGACCATACCCTTTATGGATGCCTTTCAATCATTTTATTCATTCAGTTTATTCTTGATACCAAACCCTACCCTACTTATGATGACATACTAGTGGGTTTCTCATCATTTTTTTCCATTTTATTCAAGTGTGTAAGACCAAGCGATAGAGGTGTACAAATAGGAACTGACACCTTTCTAGCACTATTACTGGGGATTAAATTAAAGTCTTGGTTACTTGTATTATAAGTGGAGTCTTGAAAAAAACTATAATTATTTCATGTTATGAAGTTATCTACTATTATTTGATACATTTGGACTATCTTTCCCATTAACACTGCATCACTCCACTAGGGATGTGGCGAGAATGGAAATCTTCAATAATTTTACTTTTGTTGAGTTTCTTGCAAAGATTTATTAATGTTGTATGTTGTAAGTTGTCTTTCCCATTTTGAAACATTATTATAAAAGAATTAGTTCATTTGTATTATTATCTCATCATTAAATTCAACAAGTATGTTTTCATCATGTATCACAACTATGTGTTAACTATTTATTCTAGAATTTTGATTCTAATGGTGACTCTAATTTTATCATCTAGTTTTAAGAAGATCGGTGCCTATTATAAATGTTTTCATTTCAGCTTTGAGTGTTATTTCTTGTTTTCAAATTTGGAAGGATTGAGATCATCCTTCAAAGGTAACTCATCTAAAAAACTTGTTTCACCCTTAAGTATCCCTCAGATATGAGGGAGACAAATTTATAGGCCGATTGAAGGGCAAAGTTTAGCTACTAAGTAATGTCCTGACTACCAAGATTCTAATAATTTTGAAATTTTTATCAAACTTCCCATTGATAAGGATTATCATAGATTTTATAGTCATTCTAAAACTTCTATTCTTATCTATTATCTATCTCCTTCTCAACCAGTTGAATCCCCTCTAAATTTTGATCCTATAAGTGCCCCTTTTTTGCCCCCTCACATCCCTTTGCTAGTTCTTGAACCTCAAATTGAAATAATCATTAGGCATACGGACCTAGATGAGAATTAATGTCCTACATTCCATGTTTCCAGATTTAGGCCTATAAATTTTGATGACATGGAAGGTTAACCTAATGAAGTCCCAAATGAAGCAAGGAAATGTGTTCCAAAGTTTCAAGGGAACAATGCAGTGAATGATGATCAACACTTGAGATATTTTAACAATATTATGGAATATTATGAGGCTAAGAATGAGGATGTGTACATTAAGATGTTTGTTTACATGCTAGAGGAAGACACTTAAGAATGGTTTAATTCTCTTCCCCATGGATGCATTGATTCATGAAAAGAAATGAAGAATGTTTTCAGACTTTAGTATGGTGAAAGAGTTGATCTAAGATTCCTTTAGCCAAGTTTGAAAACATCAAGAAGAGCCCCAATGAGGACATGCAAGACTTCAACACATGGTTTAGTAAAGCTATGATGTGGTTGTCTAAGAACATAAGGCCTAGTGATATAGTGTGCTTGATAAAATACTATGATGCTTTTGATAAGAAGGATTCATATTACTTATGGGACAAGGCTCCCACTAACTTTTGGTTGAGTGCTTGATAAAATACTATGATGCTTTTGATAAGAAGGATGCATATTACTTATGGGACAAGGCTCCCATTAACTTTTGGTTGACATTCAATATGGCCATCATAATTGAGAACAACATAAATGATATGGGAAAGCCTGTGAACAAGTGGGTTGATGTGAAATTGGTCAATTCTAAAAAACCATAGTCCACTAAGAATGCCAATCTTGAGGAGATTGTTAAGACTCTGGCCTCCACTATCAAAGAGATGTCATACAAGATTTCCAATGATGAGAAGGGGGTCCATTATGTGTCTACTAGTCATGAGAAGGATTCAAATTTAAATCCAACATAAAGGGGGCCTGCTTTCCATATTCGATACAATGATAGAGGGAAGATGCCTTTATGTGATGAAAGAAAAAATAGACATTAGAATAGAGGGGTTGTGAAAGAATTACCTGATCTTTTATATGGTAAAGTGAATGCAATAGGTTGTGACATTGATGTTCATTGGTGTGAAAAGTGATTCTTTCCACATCCTCCATGTGATACAGCTAAACATAGTGATGAAGATGTGGATGAGCTTGAGTTTGCATCATCTAGTGATGAAATTATGATGTTAAATTATCAAAGTCCCCAAAGCAAGATATCACCTACATAGATTAATGAGTGTTTTTATTATTGATCAGTTTTGGAGTGTGGTACAAAAGGTATGTATCCTAACTTGAGAATTTGATTGTGAGGTTAATATAGCATAAGCATATGGATTACCTATTCATGATTTTGAATTTGTAATATCAATGATGATTAAAAAATATGATGGGGGAATTCCATCAGTTGAAGATAGGTAGCTGCAAATTAATGTAGCATTTACCCAAGAGAAAGAATACTAATTGAAAATTAGGCAACCAGTTGTTGATCCTTAAGACATTACCCCTATAAATCCAAGGGTAGGGGATAAAAGTAAGGAAGCTAAGAAGACTATGGTAGTTCTTAATAATTCTAAACCAGTACCCATTTCCTATGTTTCTAAGCCTAGAGGTGTTCCCACTAAAAGTAAAGTACCTTTGACTATCTATTTTTCCTAATGGTGTGAATGATATTAAATAAAATCTACCATTGAAAACTATTACTAAGCATGCAAATCTACCCTAGACTACTCCACTTAAGAACTTAAGTGATTGCATTCTAGTTGAAGGTTTTTTATCCTTCTACCAAATACACATCTTCCTTAGTATAGCATATGTGATATGGCCCAAGTGTTGAGCCAACTAAAAATCATTGTGCTACTTGTTGAATTATTAAGAATACCTGAGCATAAAAAGAGGGCATTTGAATACTTAAAATTTGGTGAGAAGTTAGCTGTAAATGAAATTGATTTACCCCAAACACCCCGAAAAAGTGATGAAGAATTTGAATAGGTTATCGAACCTACTTTGGAAGTCTATTTAGGGACTGCATTAGTAGAGAGTCAGTTGAATGTGGATCCATTTTATATAACCCTATTGATCAATGGTATTATTTTTCATAATTGCATGTTTGATTAGAATTCTTCTTATAATGTAATGCCCTTAGATGTCTTAAATAAGCTTAGAGTTAAGATTACATTAGAATTTAAAAAGTGTTATGCCATGGACTCACAAGAATTTCTAGTTGTTAGAGAAATCAAAGGGTTGGTAATGTAGTTGGTAGTGCATACATGTAAGTATTTAAATATTGATGTGGTAGTTATGGATTATCTGCCTAAGTGGGGGATGATGCTATCACATAAATAGGCTACTAGTATGGGTGGAAGTGTATAAATGGACCATTCTTATGCCACCATTCCATTGGAGGGTAAGATGGTCACACTTTATATAGATATAAAGATGTTATATGTAATTGAAGATCTAAAACATGCTCAAAATGAAGTATTATACATTGACACTGGGCTTGGGAATGTTGAAACTAATGAACAATTTGTTGATCTTGATTTTGAACCTAATAGTGAAGGTGCAGTTTGGAAGGTGTGTTTTGATGGGGCTTGCTCCAATCTTGGAAATGGATCAAGGGTTATATTCTATGCCCCCACTGGTAAGTGTTTCAAGTTTTATTTATAGATATCCTTTGAGGGAACTAATAATATTGTTGAGTATGAGGCACTCTTGATTGTTTTATGGATTGCCCATGAACATGAAATGAAAAATTTGATTTCCAAGGGTGATTTTGATATAGTGGTAAATCAAGTTTGAAATTTTCACACCACCAAAAAAAAAGTTTGAAACAATATCAAAATGTTGTTTGGTATTTTCTTAAATTCTTTGATACATTCAAAATTTGTTATCATGATAGAAGTTTCAATGAAGAAGTTGATAGAATTATAGGGTTAGGTGCTCAATTTGACATTCAAAATACAAGCCCTCACTGTTAGCATCAAGTGGATGTGCTTGTTAGGAATGCAATCCTAAATAATATTCATCATTGGAAGGTGTTTGATGATGATGAACAAATTAAGAGGTTTCTAAATTGTGAAACTAAGTTTCATGATCAGATCATAGACTTATAATATATGGTTTAGGATTGTGATGGAAAATAAACCTTGTTTTGGAAGGACATTATCCAGTTGAAGACAAACATGATCCCAAGAGGATTGGTAAGCTTAAAATTGTCTTTTGATGGAGTGGATAGAATCAAGACTTGAGATTCATTTATTTCAAAAAGTGTAATTTGGGTTCTCATGAGAATCAAAAGAAATTTTGGCTAGGTACTCACCTAAGTGTAGTTAAGAAGCAAGCTTACATGCAGCTACTAAGAAAGTACTAAGATTGTTTATCATGGTCTTATTCTAAGTTGAAAGTGTATATGGAAGACTTATTCCAACATGTAATCCAATTGTATCTTGATAGCAATCCTTTTAGGTAGAAATAGAGACACACTAACCCCATCTTGGTCATCAAGATGTAGGATGAATTAAAGAAGCTAAGGGAGAGTGTAGTCATTCAGCCCATTATGTATTTATCATGGGTTATAAATTTAGTCCCTGATGGAATCAAAATGGTGACATCCGCTTGTGTGTGGATTTTCAAAATTTGAATAAAGCTTATTTAAAATATAATTACCCCTTTCCCAATATGAACAACCTATTGCAAAGTGTTATAGGATCAAATATGTTGTCTACTTTAAACATCTTCTTAGGATATAACTAAGTTGTGGTGAAGGAATCTGAGAGACCCAAGCTCACATTTACAATGCCTTGGGGCATGTATGTATATATGAAGATTTGTTTCAAGTTAATGAATGTTGGTTAAATGTTTTAGTGAGTTATAGACATTGATTTTATAGGGGTGATTAACAAGTTTATAGTTGTGTATTAGGATGATATTACTATGTACTCCAAGACTAGAGAACATTTGAAGCATCTAGAGAAAGTGTTGATTAGATGTAGGGAGTTTGGCATTTGGATAAATACAAAGAAATTTCACTTTGGAGTACAAAAGGACATGTTGTTGGGACATATAGTGTCCAAAGATGGTGTCATGATTGACCTTAAGAGGGTAAAAGCCACTGACAAAGTGCCCATCCCACAGTCTTAGAAGGGGGTTCAATCCTTCTTTGGACAAATTAATTTTATAAGGAGATTTATGTCCAACTTTACAAAGATACTCTACCTATTAATTCAATGTTGAAGAAGGACCAGCCCATCAAGTAGGAGGAAAAGGTCATGTAAGCATTCAATGACATCAAAGTATCTCTAAAGTATACCCTTATTTTGGCTATCCCTAATTATACTAAGCCATTTTAGATTTTCTCTTTTACATCATATAACATTGTCGTTGTTGTCCTATTGCAAAATAATGAAGATGGTCACAAGAAACCAATAGTTTTCTTTAGCAAAGCTATGTAAGGTGCTAAACTATATTACACCATCATGGGAAAGCAAGCATTCACTCTCTTAAAAATGTTAAAGCATTCAAAGCTTATATTCTAAGTTTAGATATTGTTGCTTATGTCTCGCATACCATGGTGAAGGACATCTTGCATCAAATTAAAGCATCCAATAAGAGATGTAGGTGGATCAATAAGTTACAAGAGTATGACATGGATATTCATACCATTAAGTTAGTATGAGGTATGGGTCTAGCCAAGCTCATGGTTGAGACCAATTTCCAATTCATTGAGGTAAATACTATTATTATCAATGTTGATGATTCCTTGAGTCAATTGAACATGTCTCCATAGTATAAAGACATTGTCTATTACTTGAAAAATATTAATTTCTCCCCTAACTTGGACAAGAATCAAAGGAGGACTCTTAGACTTGTTTCCCAAAAGTACCTCTTGATTGAAAATGGACTTGTATGGAAGAATCAAGATGGGGTTCTCCTAAGATTCATTCTAGAAGAACAAACTGCTGACCTGATTGAAGAATTCCATAGTGGAGTATGTGGTGGCCAGTTTGTAGCTAAGGTTATATCTCATGAGATTTTGAGAGCTAATTATTGGTGGCCTTTTCTATTCAAAGATGTTTCTCAGAAAGTTAGAAAGTGATTTAAATGTCAACGCTTTTCTAGGAGGATGAAAGCTTTGGGTTATCTTCCCTTGTAGCCTATGACTATTGAACGCCCTTTCAGACAATGGGGAATGGATTTCATTGGAGAAATAATTGATTCATCAGTGCTAGACATAGATAGATACTAGTTATAATTAACTACTTCACAAAATGGGTTGAAAAGGTCCTTACAAAGAAGGCTACACACCAAGTGGTTATGTATTTTTTGTTAAATCAAATTATTTATAGATTTGGTATGCCTATAAAAACTATTGATGATAGTGCCATGAGTTTCAAAGTTAAACCTTTAGTGTCATTATGTAAAGAGTATGGGATTGAATTGACCTATGTTTCTAATTACAACCCTCAAGGAAATGGGCAATCAGAATCTAGTAACAAGAACTTGCTCAAAATCATTAGATGAATATTGGAAGCAAATAATAAGTGGAGTAAATAGCTAAAGTTTGTGTTTTGGGCTGACAAGATCATGGCCAATAGAGTTATATGCAAAATCCATTTTGAGCTTATCTATGGAGCTCAAGCAGTTTTGCCTATGAACTAAAAATTTCCAACCTATCAACTAATGTGAAAATTAGAATATGATGAGAAAATCAACTACTATGAAATTAGGATGAACTAGATTATTGAGCTTGATGAAATTTGAAGACAAGTTCATGAAAGACATCTCAAGTTCAAGGAAAAGCTAAAGAAGATATTTTATATAAGGGTCACTCCATAAACATCCCAAGTAGGTGATTTGGTTCTATTTTAGGGTAGTAGGCATGAAGAAAAAGGCAAGCATGGAAAATTTTCTACCTTATCAATTGGTCCCTATTCCATTAACTATTAGATTAGGGAATACACTTTTTTTCCTAAGAGACCTAGATGATGAAATACCAACACTAATATTCAATGGAAAACATTTAAAACACTTCCTTGATTGAGTTTATAACTATGTACATTATTTTATAGTATATAGTCTTATTATTTTAATCCTTTGTCATCCCTCTACTTTGGGCATTATTTGTACAATTTCCTTTCATGTTATTTTTTTTGTGTTCAGTTTCAGATCCTCCTGATCTATTTTTATCAATCTAACTTATTTTTTTGAGCCTTCATGGGTCTCTATTAATATAAATTGACTATGTGTTGACTCTGTGACCCAATGGATTAGCACCTAGTCTTACATTTTGTGTTTATTTGCACACCTGCATGGGGTGTACATCCCCAAATGAGAGCTAGTGTTAGTGTCCAAAATTGTACTAAAACAATTGAGACCTTGTTTAACATAGATGCCTAATTTATTTATCCCACTTCCCATTTTCAAGTGTTCATCAGAGGTCAAGTGTCCAATTACTTTGATCTTTACTAGACTTTAGTCTATCAAAATCCAAGTTGAATGCATGTCTGAGAAACTCAAGACCCTTGTTCTAAATAACCTAGCTTAGGCCCCTTGATTTAAATTCAAATTAGTGGGAGAAATTTATGTGGGAACACTTTAAATATGTCATGGACTTAGTTTAAATTTTATACTAAGGTTTATTCATGTTTATTAACATGACCAAACATTAGTCTAAAATTCTCATTTGATCCCTTTTATTTCTCGTGGCTCTTGGTCCTTTTATCTATTTGGTCTAATTAATGGTTGGTCCCTTTGCTATGAACTTAGCTTCGAGTCCTATCCTAAATTTTTAACTATATTTATTTATGGACCAAGACCTTAGGCTAAGATTTTATACTAAGTTTTTTGTTCCCCAAATTCTGACTTGATTATTTTCATTGTTAACTTGGAGCCAATCACAACTGACCTAATGGATCAGAATCGAATGGTGTGTATTAAATTATGGAAAGATGATTTGATGATGCATGATCAAAGTTAAAAATTCAAAAAAACTTAGGATAAGTGTGGATGTACTAATTATTGAGCTCACAGGGCACTCTTAAAAGTTTGATCATGTTCCTATTGATCAATGGTATGCAAAAAAGTGTAAAAATCCTGATCAACAATGCATAATAGGTCAAGATTTCAACAAAGCCCTGAGATGAATGAAAAGATGACAAGTGTCACCATCATGGGAGCCCTGTTAATATATTTAATGGTGATTGAGGGTTAATAAGGCAAAGATCTTCTAGAGAGATGTGAGAAGGACAAGTGTCAAACTCTTGATAATCGACCAAGAAAATCAATGATTCATAGTTGATCATGTATCCAACATATCAATTGTTGGAATGAGATCAAACTTTTCAAAGGGTCTAGGTCAAATACAATAGTAACATGTCTCATAAATATGATGAGATAGATATAAATCAATGGTTTGCATTAATCTTGGGTTTAAAATGATCAAAAAAGTGTGTTTGATCCATATAATATATATCAATGGTGTGAGAAAATAGTTGACAAATCAATGGGGCCAGAGATTTAATAAGAGACTTCAACATGGTGTGATTACATCCAAGTAATGAAAAAAACACATAGAACCAATGGAGCTATCAAGTGGTAGGATCTTAGGATCCCAAGTCAAGATAAATGGCCTATGATGAGGTTAATGCCTAGAGACGTCTTAATGTATCAATGGTGCATATTTGATCTAGCTTCAAGATGGAATGAGAATGTGACACATGTCTAAATTGAGCCAATTAAGTTACTCATTCACTTTTGATACCCACGAGTGCCTAGTTGGACCTGATGTGGAGTGTCATGTGAAAATAAGTGGAAAACTTTGGCTTAGTAGCTAAAATTGATGGGTCCTTCTTGGAAAAACAAGAAATCATATTGTAGAAGAGAGTCTATGGGATATTTTAAAGCATATTTTATACATGGAACACAAATGATTATCTACCTTTACTATAACTAGAGAATTTTAATACAATCATTAGAAGGTAATAGGCTCTTTGTGGTGTGTGCAAGAGGAGAGGTAGTTGTCTAAGAGGTTCCATATATGTAAGCAAATGGTCAAGGGCATCTCCAGGAAGTTATACATGAGGATAAAGTTTGTTCATCCTCCACCAAAAAATTTCACCCTCTAGACCATGTAAAAGGGCATCTTCCATCATGAAATCAAAGGGTTTATTGAAAATATCCATCATTCCTTGTAGAGGAAATTAGAATGATGATTTATCTTGTAAATGGATGAAGATTTTAGGCATGAAAAGGAATATTTTCTAGCTAGGAGCATCTTGGCAACCTTTTGAGGGCTATTTTGTAGCTTTGAAAATTGTAACCCATAGTCCTAGATTTGAAAGTGGTGCAAAATGTATAAATAGGGGTTTTTTTTTATCTATTCAAAGGTTGGTCACTGTTATTGGTTGTTTATTTTTCTCTATGTCTAGGTTTTGTAAGAAAATTTGGGATCAGCTATTGTGTGTAGATCTCGTCTCCCTTACTAATGTAGTTGCAAGTGTACATCCATTAACAAGATTTGAGAACATGTTTATGTTTCCCCTATCCAACATGGATAAAATATACCATGTTTGTCCCCATGGTAACATTTTGAAACATTGGTGCATGTAAGATTTTATTTCAAGTTAATAAAAATTCATGTGGTTCTTTTCTATTTCCTATTGATGAAGTGCAACAATATGTTTTGCAAGTTATTCTAATTGGATATTTGGGTTTTTATTCATTATTGGTCATCATTCTGAGCATAGATCTAGATTATAAACCCTTTTTGAATTATTTTAGGATATGTTGTTGAATAACTTATTAGGGAACCCTAGGTTTATGGATTTGAAAAGGAAAAGTGTTTGAAATCTTAGTTTCAATGTATGTTCTAATATTTTAAGGATCATTTGGCATTTACCATTATCTTGTATTTGAGTTATTTCTACATCTTTACTAAGGATAATTTCATGAATACTACAAGACAACCTACTATTTGAGAATTACCAACACACCACACCCTTTTTTAAAAATTAGCTAAATTATCCTACCCTATCTTGCCCTACAAATAATACACACTTGTTGCATGTCATAAGTGTTATTTTCCTACAAATGCATAAGATATTGCTTATATAACATGCATTTTATTCTTGTGTTTTAAAGATTAGCATTTTAGTCTTTCATCCAACCATGTTATTGAAAATTCTTTAGAATGAAGATTGTAGTCACTTTATCATATGTCTTCAATAGCTTGTATGTGATCTAGAGCATTTGCTTATTCTATGCGATAGCCCTTCTCAAGTGAATTGAATATGTGTGTCTCTTTGAGTCAATACTCCCCATGGAGATTGAATTATAGAATCTATTTATGTGATAAATCTACCCCATAGGTCCTTTCACCTTGGTTTAGGCAAAGCCAAAAGTAGTAGGGAGATGACCATACCCTTTGTTAGTGTCTCTCAGTTATTTTATCTATTTGGTCCATTCTTGATTCCAAACCCTCCCTGGTTATAACAACACACTAGTAAGTTTGTCATATTTGTTTACCATTTTATTCAAGTGTGAAATACTAAGCAATAGAGGTGTATAACTAGGAACCAATAGGTACAAGTGAATAACTACATGTATTGGTTTTGTATTTAAGGGGTAATCCTTTACTATAACAACCCCATTGGGGAGAACTAGAAATACATGATTTTTTAATATGAAATACAATACCAAAATATATTACACCAAGAGAATATACAAAGACCATATAAAATAATCAAAGCATGATAATATAAAACAAGAATATTACATCTGATATCATTGATCTCTAATATTATGAGAGCACATCATAATGAAAATATATTAATTAATTATATTAACTCATCCAAAATTGATACAAGTCTACATCCACCATTGTCAAAGTACAATAATAAGCAATTATAACCTTTCATAACAATATTAAATAATTAGTATAATACAATATAATGTAAATATAAGATAATATCTCTTTAGAGCATGAGTTCCTTGGAATATCTAGTATATGCGGATCTCAAGTGCCATCTCAATAAGTAGTACTATTATAGGGAGGGAGAGCATCATCTAAGCACTTTTCCACACCAATCATTGACTAATGACCCCCCACACTAATCCTATTAAGGAATGGTGCTCCTTTCATGGATGAGTAGATAGTGATGGCATGGGAATCCATAGAGGTAATCAGGTACCTATGTGATGTATGATTTATAAAATTAAACATGTCATGTATCATAAAAAATTATTCTATTGCAATATATCACACAAACATGTAAAAGATACTCATGAAATTATAATGTCTCACTAAACATACTTTGGCATAAAATTTTATGAATAATAAATAATAATAATCTATAAATTAATTAAATACATACACACCACTTGATCGGACTACATTCATCTGGCATTATAATACTAGTAAGTTGGTGAAGTCCATCTCACTCCTTACTCTATATCAGTAATGCAGATTGGTCAAATATAATTTAACCACTAGATTCATATAATTTACATCCTATTATAAAACACATCATATAACATACTAAACATATGAGTAACCAAAGCATATATTTATTCCATCAAACATATGAATTAATCTCACATTGTTATCTATCCCATACTAGTAATAATGACTACCGTTAACACCATCTAGATATAATACACAAATAACTATAGAATTAAATATCATAATTCATTTCTAACTATTATGCACCACATGATAACCCATATTACCATAGTCTAGTATTTTAAGACATAACTACTAATTTTCCACAATCAATCATATAAATTAGTCTTACATATATGGAAACATAAGTTTTTATTTAAGTAACTAGATATAATGAAGTAAGTAATAATTCCCATAGAATAAAATAATATACTAACATATAATTTGTTAAAATCTCAAGGTTGTATGCACACATACATAAAATCCTAATAACTATCATAAAAAAATACTATTCATATTAATAACCAACACGTATTCATATAGTCTATCAAGCATTTGAATGTATCAAGGCATAACTATCACAATTTCACCACTTAGATAAAATATACATTTATAATGGATTTTAAACATAATACACTCTATGACATCCCATAATATCATAGTTATTTTTACATGAACATACTACTTAATCATGAACAATTAGTCTCACAGTTTCAAGAATCAAATGTCCCTTAATCCTAAATAATAGATAATAAAAATTGATTATACCAATTGGGTACATCTAGGTTTAGAATATTAAATCTCACCTCCATAAATAGATCTAGGTATATGACATAAGTAGTAATAATATAGTCTAACATTTTATGTACATGTTACTTACTATGAGGTAGTCATAAGAACATAACTTATAGGCACACATCATGATGCCCTAATATATGTTATATTCATCTAAACACTTATATATAATAATGTACTCATGAATACATACTACACACAAGTTTTCAATATAGTCTTTTATAATTACTAACAATCTCTTATAAACCTAATCAAGTTCTTTACAAGGTTTTCCACAATGAATACATCTATGAATAATCAAAACACAACTTAAGTACTATAGTCAATAGACCTTTCTATCTCAATAGTCCACTCTCATCATTTACTATTAGTAATCAATTCAATAAATTCTTTCTTATTTTGGTTTGTATAATATTATTTGGTGAAATATAATTTACCCTTATATGATACTCAAAAGCTATCTTCAAGCACACTGATATATGATTCACCCAAGGTTGTGATAACATCCTAGTCAAAACCTATACATATAAGTATGCATCCCATAAATTTATATGCATAAATTATATATGCATACACTCTATTACATATAAGTATACCCATAGTACATATAGTACAAAAGTTAATTATGAATCAAAATACAATATGCTAGTTATTAGTTTCCAATAGGTAAAAGTGGACAATGTTATAGTATACTTATCAACAATAATACATATAGTTTGAAAACATAACCATCAATGAAATAATCAAAGCATTTACCAATCCCACTAAATAAAATTTTAGTAGTACCTATGACTGAAAAGTCTTGTATTCAACTTATCAAGTTGGAAGTATATAGTATTTAATATAGCCTTTGTTCCAAATGAACTCTTACCCATATGTATTCAGTTTGAAGTATAATCATGCATTGTAACTAAAATTATTCAACTAATGGATAATGATCACTCAGTTACTTTCATTAAATATTTTATTCCATTACATCTCATGGTTATCTATATAGGCTTATACTATATTAGTTCTATATGAGTGTATACTATAATAATTTCATTCATTCACAAAAAGGAATAATGCTAAAAAAGGATATGCTTATACACTTATTAATTATCCACATTTGTAAAAATTATCTACTATTATATGAATTAAGATAATTTTATCCATTTGTTACATATAATATTAAATTCCATATTGATATAGAGCTTAGCACACTTGTCTCATAGTTTGTCTTTGATCAATGAATCACTTCCTTAAGCATGGGTTTATGGAACCATTCACCATGAAAAGATCTAAATTTCACCTAAATACTTTATGGATATTAATTATTTATCATCCTTATGATATTAATATAATAAATTTTTACTCATTAATTACTATCTTATTCATTTCTCTTTCGACCTACATAACTCTGCCTACACAATTTTCACTCCTTACAGCCCTTTTTTGGGGGTTCATTTGATTTGTATGGAACTATATAGAATTTAGGTGGGAAAAAGTGTTTTTAGACACCATATATTTATTTTTAACTCTTTTTGAAATTTCAAGATGAAAATCCAATTGGAAGACTTGTTTTCAACACCTTTTAGCTCTCTATTTACCCCTATTAGGCCTATTCTACCTCTATGTCAACAAAGGCACCTCCACACATGTATGTATGTATACAAATTTAATAATATAAAATATCTTATAATTATTTCAAACCTTATTTATTACAAAAAAATTTGTAATTTTTATAGTGGAAACTCCTTAAAATGGAATTTGAAACTCAGTTTCCTAGGTTATGGCTTGCAGACCCTGTAATAACCCGAGAACCTACAATTTGCTCATGCACATTTTGTATAAGGTTTAAAATGGTATAATGATTTTATTAAGGAATTTATAACACCCTAAAAAAATTACAAATTCTCAAATCAAAACACTTATACATTTTTTCCTTCTTTTCACCTCAATCTTGCACTCACAACATGCAAATATACATTCTATAAGGTCTATAAGAGCACTGTCTTGAAAGTTTATATTCCAAAATTATTTTCACCTATTGGACAATATTGATTGGATTTTTAAAAACTTATTAGGTCTATCTCATTCATAAATCATCAATTCCACATCCTCTCCTTAATGCTTCTCCCAAGTTCTTATTATAACTAGTTAAACAATTTCCTCTCCTATAGTTTGCCAATGCTTTCTTATGAGATTTTTGATTCAAAGAGAGGTTAAAAATATGATTACATATTTTAATATTTAAAATAACTTATGAAACTATTATAACACTCCTCATGTGATTTTTTTCCTAATATAATCTTTTCCAAGATTATCCAAGTACACACTACCTATGTATATACTAACCTATAGGTCTACATATTTCTTCAAGAAAAGTTTCCATAAAAAAGTATAAAAAAATGAAAAATTATTAAATAATATCATAATAAAATTAAAAATTCATTATATGCATTTGGAGATAACACACTTTAAATTTTCACTTCTCAAACACTTTGACTATAGTGAATTCTTTCAATACACAGAGCATAGTCTTATCACATAATTTCATATCACATCAAATTAATTTATTAAAATTTTTATCACAAACTTTATATATATACCTTTAATGTGATATGAGGTTACCAAAAAATAAAATTGATTCCTCCTCACCTAAAAATATTCATATCTAATTCTTGAATCATTCCCTCAGAGAGGTCTTTTGCTAAAAATAGCATAATGTCTTGATTTACACAGTATGAACTACATAAAACCTTGAAAATAGATTAAATAAAATGTTATGGACATACCATAGTTTTAAAACCCCTTAGACATGTTTTTTTAACATCTTACCAACTTCACAATCATATAAGAGTCCTTACAAATGCTTGGCAAGATTCAAATTTTCAGAAGAGGTTTTTGGTGGGAAAAGCCAAAATTCAAATTCCATGCATCTTAGGACTTCTTAGACTCCACCTTATGATTTCTCAAGACTTATAACACCTATGAGACACTTTATAGACTAACCAAATACAAAAAATAACTAACTTTTGGGTCCTTATTGGATGCCCCTTCATCATACTAACAAGCTAAAGAATGCTTTCCATAGGTGTTGAATTGGTGTATGCTTCCGTCTAATTATAATATACCTCCTCATATAAGGTACCTACTTATACTTGCCTCTGATAGAGGTGAAAATCTTCTTGAAACCCAAAATTATGCCTTCTCTGGTTCATCTTATTGAATGGTATACCTGCACATGCAACAAAATTGTTAAGAAAAGCATAGTTGTTGTTATTTGTTGCTTGCCTTGAATGTGTATACCATGCTTACACTCCTGCAAATAGATCCACCATATCCTTGTTTAAATGATAAACTAATAATAAAAATATTTATTCTTATTCCTTCATCCATAATTCTTGTACTTCCCACTCCATTTCATGTATAACTTGTTCTTAGTCCTTATATGTCACATGTTAATGTAGACTTTGGGTTTGTTGTTATGCACCTCTAATATAGTTTTTCTCTATTTACTGCATATGGAAAGACTACATACTCATTTTCAATATCTCATTCATTAATTTATCACTCTTATAGGATTGTCTTATGAGTCACTTGATTGTCTCTCATGCATCTACTACATACCACCCAGTTCTTTGTCATCTCTTTATTGTTGAAGATTCTCTCTCAAGAATTTGAGTTTGGCTAACATGCCTTCTATGAATCCACAACTTGAAATCATTGTCAAATTCTAGGATAATGATGTAAATAACTCATTTACATACTCACTTGAAAAAAAAATACTTATAAAAGGTACAACCATATCACCTTTGGCTACCACAGTCATCTTAGGCTATTTATTCAACTTTGCATCATCAGCCTATTGTACCAATTCTTTATAACCTATCATCAATAATTTATAATAGACACCAATAATGTGATCTTCCTATTTCAAATATAGAAATGTGTGATTGTTTTCCTTGTGTTCTAACAAGTGTTATTCAAGCCATCATGATTATTTAACCTATCAAACTACCATGACCTTCCTATGAGTACATGACAAACATCCATTGGCATGATATCACACATGAATTGATCTTTATAAGTACCAATATGAAAATCCACTAAATATTGTTTATTGACAAGCACATGATGACCCTTTTGAATATAAGAAATTTTTTAAGGTTTAGGGTGTGGTAATAATTTGAGGCGAAGCTTACTTACAATTTAATTTGAAACTAAATTATCTATACCCCATAAATCTATGATCATCTTACAACATTTACCATTGGACTTAAATGTTATTCTAAATAATGTCTCCCATTGAGTAGGTTTTTTCTTCTTTAATAGCTTAAATAATGTCATCCTCATCAAAAGTGACTCTCTTATTTAGGTTCTTCAAAATGTGAAGAATATGCCACACTTTTTTCTTCTATAGGCTACACCCCTTGATTTCTACTCTCACTTCAATGTGTTCTTTCTTATTTCTCCTCTAGACACTCTGAATATCTATGCCTTGCATACTTATTGCATTTGAAGCACTTGCTTGTAAATCCACTAGTCCCTCTTCCTCTATATGTATCTCCACATCTATATTATGGCCTTCTACCCCTATAACCACCTTTTGGTTGTGTCTCATGCCTTTGTGAACTACTCTCACTTTCCTCATATGCATTCTTGATTTCATACTCTCCTTTTCCTCTCGTTTGTTTGCCTCTTCCTTTTTCATGATGTGTGTGTATTTTTGTCAATTTTTATTTAGATCTCAGGGCTTCTTGATAAACTTCTTATATTATTTTGAAATTGATAATGCTGATCTCATCTTGTATAGAAAACTTAAGGCCATTTAGGTACCTTGTTACCTTTCATCATCCTCTTCCAAGTGGCCTATTCTAATAGTCAGCCTATGAAATTATTCTATATGCTCTTTTATTGAATTCTTTTTTTAATTTTTTTTCTTTTTTTAATATCATAAACAAGTGATTTTGGTAGTCCTTGGGCATGAAATTTCCCTTCATCTTCATCTTCATCACCATCCTATCCTATGACTAGATCTTTGCCTTACCTCTTTTCCTTCTCTCTTCCTAGATTCCATCCAACCACAAATAAGCATGTCATTTTAATATTATCACTAAAATTTTTAATTTCTTGGTGTTATCCACCTCTTCATACTCAAAATATTTTTCCATGGCTACTATCCAATCCACCAATTCATCCACATTGAGATTGCCTTCATACATTGACACATCCAACTTAAGTTTTGAGCCCATTTTCATCATGGCCTTGATAAATATTTATTACATTATATATTATATTTATTATTCCTAATATTCTTGAGGGTCCTCTTCTTCTCTATCACTTTCATCTTCTATTATAACCCTTCTCTTTTGGGCTATCTCCATAGCTTCCATTCTTGCCTGTATATTCCTCATCTCTATGACCATATTTGTTATGGTCTACTACATTCTCTGAGTTGTAGTAAGTTGGATTTGTCCTCTATATTCCATCTCATCCTCCTTATATTAACCTATAACCTTATTTCTTTGATACCAAAATGATGCAAATCTTATCACACTTTGTCCTTGATTAATGAATCACTTCATCAGGTATGGGCTTATGGAACCATTCACCATGCAAAGATCTAAAGTTAACCTAACTAATTTATGGATATTAAGTCTCTATAATGATTATGATAGTCATATAATAATTCTTTACTCATCAGTTAATATCTTCTTCACTTCTTTTTCCACCTACACAACTCTACCTACATAATTTTCACTCCTCGTAGCCCTTTTGTTGGGTTTATTTGATTTGTACAACACTTTATGAAATCTAAGTGGGAAAATTATAGATTTTTCAGACATAATATATTTATTTTGACCTATTTATGAAATTTTAAGATGAAACTCCAATTGGAAGACCTCTTTTCAACACCTTTTAGCTCTCTATTTATCCCTATTAGGCCTATTCTACCTCTCTATCAACACAATCACCTCCACACATGTTTGTTTATATGAATACACCTTGAATAATACAAAAACATTTTATCATGATTTTAAACCTTCTATATGACAAAATTATGTAGAATTTTGATAGTGGAAACTCCTTTAAATGGAATTTGAAACTCAAAACCTTAGGTTAGGGCTTGCAGACCCTGTAATAACCTAAGAGCCTATGATTTGCTCATGCACATTTTGTATAATGTTTAAAAGTGTATAATGAGTTTATTTAAGAATATATAACACTATCACACCTTTAAAATTCTCAAATCACAATACTTACACCTTTGTTCCATATTTTCACCTTGATCTTATACTCACAACATGCAAATATATTATTTGTAAGGTCTGTAAGAGCATTATCTTGAAAGTTTGGAATCTAACAACATTTTATCCTCTTTTAAAATATTTATTAGATTTTTTAAACCTTATCATGTATATATAATATATAAATCATCAATTCCAAAACATTTCCTCAATGCTTCTCCCAAGTTCTTGTTATAATTAGTTAATCAATTTCCTCTCCTACAATCTTTCAATGCTTTATTGTTAGTTTTTGGATCCAAAGAGAGGTTGAAACATCTGATTACATATGTTAGGATTTAAAATACCTTGTGAAACTATTATAACACTCACTGTGTTTTTTTCTTTCTTGATACAATCTTTTCCAAATTTCTCTAATTACACACTGCCTGTGTATACACTAACCTATAGGTCTGTATATTTCTTCAAGCAAAGTTTCCATAAAAAAATGTAAAATTATTAAATAATATCATAGTAAAATTACCAATTCATTATATTCATTTGGAGAAAACACACTTTAAAGTTTCACTTCTCAAACACTTTGACTACAGTGAATTCTATTAATGCATAAAGCACAGTCTTATGACAAAATTTCATATCACATCAAATTCATTTTTTCAAAATATAATCACCCCCTTTCTCTGTCTACCCAAAATGAGATATGGGATTACCAAAAACCAAAATTAACTCATCCTCTCTTAAAAATATACATAACTAATTCTTGAATCTTTTCATTGGAGAGGTCTTTTGCTAAAAATAGCATAATGTCTTTATTTACACAATATGAACTACATATAACCTTGACAATAATTTAAATAATGTGTTATGGGCCTACCATAGTATCATAAACCCTTAGACATGTTTTTTTAACATCTTAACACCTTCACAATCATACAAGAGTCCTTATAAAGGCTTGGCAAGATTCAAATTTTCAAAAGAGGTTTTTGGTAGGAAAAGCCAAAAATCAAATTACATGCATCTTAGGACTACCTAGACTCCACCTTATGACTACTCAAGACTTATAACACCTATGAGACACTTTATAGACTACCTAAAGACAAAAATGGTTTGGGTTCCTTATAGAATGTCTTTACATCATATATCCTACTTTATATATATTACAACACTAATATATTGGTTTATATATTAGTTTATTTGGTTTATCTAGGGATTGTGAGTTTTTGGTAATATATCCACAAATACTTATCATATTAATTAGTTTACTGAGTATCGATTCCAAAAACCCAATATAGATATGCATCTAGGTAAAGAGGAATTTTTAGCAATCCAAAATAGTTTGGAGTTAAATATATATAATACCCAAATTTTTATTAGTGTTTAGTGATTCATGAAGTGCTATATAAAAAGTCAAAAAAAATAATGATGAATTTTTTAAACTATCAGTTACATGTCATATTTGTATTTCTTCAATTAAATCCATTCACACACATGCTAAAATTAACAAGAGTACAATGATTCATATTGGTTGGGAATTCAATAAATAAAGACTCCATTATACAAATTATGCTAGCTATAAAATTATTTGGATGATAGATACAATATAGGGTAATGCAATAATAAAATGTAGGCATATGTTCACAACAAAAATTTTACATATCTGATATACAATGACTCGTATTACAACATCTATATGAATAATGATGACTTTTGCTACATTTCTGAATCAGGAGATAAGCTATAATTTGAACATAGCAACCTGCCAAGTAACATATATATCAATGCCACTATGGAGATACCTAGGCTAAGAGTGGAAAATTTAGCAACCCATTACTTAAATAATAACTAACATAAAAAAGTACAATGATTCAAAAATGGGTTGGGAAATTATATAGTGACACCTTAACTATATAATGTATGTGTTATAGACATAATAACAACTAAAATGACTTAAGGTAAAATAAATAAATAAACTATTATAAGGTGCTAGTGAAGAATTATTTCACATGCATCGATTTATGTTTTTTATGAGTACTACTAGATCTATTTATATATCAACATATCAAGACAATGGCATCTATTTCAATCCATACACAAGTTGTATTTCTAGTTTACAATGTATATTTATAGCATTAACAGACAAAACACGGTTCATTTCTCCCACAAACCAAGATCAAACAACATAGAAGTCTGAATTACAATTGCCATAATCCTATTTCCAACTCCTAAGTACTTTATTAATCTTTCTACCATAGCTAAATAATTACAATTATAGCTATTGAAAATATAAAGTAATGACTTAAAGGATATGATAGAAATATATATTAAAATATCTTTAATATTAGGTATTTCATCTTGTGGATGGACCCCACTCAGATTACTTACCTCTATGCAGCTATATGCGATGTTATAATGTTTAAAATGACACATATAGTCTAGGCCTAGTTTTGTATAACATAATAAATTATTTATACTTTAATCTCTCCCTATTTATTACATTATTCAACATAAATGTAAGAATGGTAGTGCATTGCCTACCTAGAAAAATATTTGTTAAATTTCTCCTTTATGCTTCTCTATTCCTCTATGTTATGCCTTTTGTTCCTTTTGTTCCTTTTGTTAATCACATAATATACTGAGAGGGGGGGTTGAATCAATATATTATATATCTTATAAAACTTTCCTTTTATCAAATTCCACTTAATTAAACATTCAAGATATGCAATAAAACTCAAACAATAAGCATCACACAAGATAGAGAGAGACACTAGATATAACATGGAAACCCGATGTGGGAAAAACCACAAAGAAAAATCTCAAGTATGTTCATGAGAACAAACCCACAAGAGCACCATACCCCTTTGCCAAGTACCAACCTAGCTACAATTCATGAACACCAACCCACAGGAGCTTCAAACCCCTTTTCCAAGCACTAACCTAGCTATTATTCATGAGCACCAACCCCTTTGTCGAGCACCAACCCAGCAATAATTCGTGAGCACCAACCCATAGGAGCACCAACCCCTTTGTGTATACCACACACCTATCTCTCAATGTTGTTATCTCAACAAATGATAGATCAATACAATATCTCCTTCCTCTCTCTAACCTTTGCTCTTCTGAGCTAGATATAACAAATACAAATCATATTCATCTCTCACAATTGGTCATCTAAGCTAGATATTACAATATCAAATCAACCTCTCACTTCCATATTAAAAATGGCTACTCAAACCTTTATTTATAGCTTTCCGAATGACCTTTGGCCTTCCCCCTTTGTGACCCTTCAATCCTCATGGAAAATGGCACCAATCTTGGATGGCCCTTCATATTCAAGCCTTTGAAAAGTCATGTGGTGACCCTTCATGATCAAAAACGTCCTTCCCACTTTTGTCCTTATCTTTGGTGACTTTTCATATTCCTCAAAGTGTTTCTTCATGAGAAATTGTGCCCTTACTCTTTTGTCTTCACTTGGTGACTCTTGGTATTCCCCAAGGTGACTCTTCATGGGAAAATGCATCCCATCCTTCTATTGTCTTTCCCCTGTGGCTCTTCAACTTCTCCATGGGCCCTTCTTTTGTCTCATATGCAACCAAAAATATATTTGTTAATATTAATTAAATATTAACTCATATTATGCAAGATATATTTATTATAAATAGCATTAAATGCAATGGGGCCTTTATCACCAATAATACTAGACCTTTGACATCAATGACAATATTTCCAACAATCTTACCCTTTGTCATTGATGGCAACCTCAATCCTTAAACTACCACATCCTATCACCTGCACATACCATCATCTAAAAACATATAGTAACTCCCCGTTACTGTAGCAACCTGTACCTATTTTCTTCACCTGTACCTGTACCTATTATTCTCCCCCTTTGACATCAATGGCAAAGGGCCTACCTAGAGCTAACAATTAGATCCCCCTCACTTGATGGTAAACATCAATGGTAGGAAGTAATAGAAATTACTTCCAACTCCTCTCACCGATCTTTGAATGTATCCTTTGATCATGCCTTTGAGAAGATATCTGACAAAACATATACATTGTTCCCTGTCCTTTGAGCATCTTAAATCAACTCATTTGAATCTTTTCTTATAATCTCACAACCTTTAGCATGAAACCTTAATGTGTGTCCTTGATCACATATTTGACTAACACTCAATAGATTATGCTTATGACCTTTTACATATAAAACATTCTTAGTCTTAGTTCTACCATAATCCAAACTCAAAGTACCTTTTTTGGCTATCCTAGCAGTGGTTTTATCTCCAAATCTCATTGTACCACCATTGATCTTCTTTAATCTTATCTCCTATCATATCCCTCAAACATCCACTATCAACGAACCATGGCTGATCTTTATTTCTTACATGTAAATCTGTTTGCACCAACATAGAATCTTCAAGTTGTTTCTTCTGCCATGAACATGTCTGAACCTTCTTCCTGATGAATGGAGCTTTGAAACTCTGATCCTCCTTGATTGAATCTGCATGAGTATCCTTTTCCTTCTCTCTAAAACTATTATCTCTTTTTCAAAATTCTAATTTCTTATGACCATAATAATTTAAAACACTGCATATGCAAGAATCATTCTAATAGCCTCAAACCATAATACTGATGCAAAATTTTCTTCAAAAATTTATTCCCTCAAAAGATATACCAATTAATCTTCCAACTCACCTTCTTGTCATGTAACATATCCAAGACCCAAAAGCATCCACCATGCTTTAATTTTTTCTTAAAAGTGTCTCCTTGAAGCCTAGAAGAGACACCCCACACAATAAAGTTCTAGAAATAAATCTCAAGAGATTATCACATCACCTCTATTTCTTCCTTAATCTTCTTATGTTTTTCTTTTAGAATCCGTTTAAGCATGTCTAAACTTTTTTCCCTACTAACCTTATCATTTATGATGTTTTTCATCTTCTTAAATTTTGCAACTATCTTATCTTGACAAAGCTCATGCTCAAATGTAACAATAGATTATGCACAATCCTTCTTATCTGATTCTTTATCTACTATAGCAAGTAATTCATTTTCACTCTTAAACTCAACCTGATCAACTTTTACTATTTTAGGTATCCAAACCTTACTTTGTATTTTCTCATATTTTCTAGGGTCTCTATATCCTTTGACATACCTTGAATATCTCTTTACTTTATTTTGACATAATCTAGCAATATGGCCAACCTCATGACAACAAAAGCAAAAAATATTTCTCATACCTTTTTCTTGAATGTGACTAAGATCTCCCTTTGACTCATTGCTTCTCCTCATACAATCTCTTGCCCTATGACCAACATGATGAAAAACAAAACAATGGCCATGAAAAGAATTTGAAAACTTAAAAGCATTGGGTTGCCCGATCGACTTCTTTGATTTGCCTTCAAAACCTACATCCTTCTTTCTTTGGACCAATATTTCATGATCTTTCTCAACCTTGATTAAAGCCTTCTCATGATTATCCTTTAAAGAACCTAGGTCATCCTTCAAATGATTACACTCTTCTTCTTTTGATGTTAAAATTGAATTTGCAACCTCTAACTGATTCTTAAGATCCTGAATAAATATCTTATTTTCTTTTATTTCTATAGCCAACTTAGAATCCAAGATACACACCTTTTCCTTAAGAGCCTCAACCATAGATTTCAACTCTTGATTCTCTTTCTTTAGCTTCTTGGCCATCTTATGCTTTTCTTTGATCTACCTTCAACCTATTAAATCCTTTCTAAAGGAACCTGCTTTGATACCGATTGTTAAGCATGAAATATAATGAGAGGGGGGTGAATCAGTATATTATATATCTTATAAAACTTTCCCTTTATCAAATTCCACTTAACCAAACATTCAAGATATGCAGTAAAACTCAAACAATAAACCTCACACAAGATAGAGAGAGACACCAGATATAATGCAGAACCCCAATATGGGAAAAACCATGAAGAACAATCTCAAGTATATTCATGAGAAAAAACCCACAAGAGCACCATACCCCTTTACCGAGTACCAACCCAGCTATAATTCGTGAGCACCAACCCATAGGAGCTTCAAACCCCTTTGCCAAGCACCAACCCAAGTACTATTCGTGAGCACCAACCCATAGGAGCACCAACCCCTTTGTGTATACCACACACCTATCTCTCAATGTTGTTATCTCAACAAATGATAGATCAATACAATATCTCCTTCCTCTCTCTAACCTTTGCTCTTCTGAGCTAGATATAACAAATACAAATCATATTCATCTCTCACAATTGGTCATCTAAGCTAGATATTACAATATCAAATCAACCTCTCACTTCCATATTAAAAATGGCTACTCAAACCTTTATTTATAGCTTTCCGAATGACCTTTGGCCTTCCCCCTTTGTGACCCTTCAATCCTCATGGAAAATGGCACCAATCTTGGATGGCCCTTCATATTCAAGCCTTTGAAAAGTCATGTGGTGACCCTTCATGATCAAAAACGTCCTTCCCACTTTTGTCCTTATCTTTGGTGACTTTTCATATTCCTCAAAGTGTTTCTTCATGAGAAATTGTGCCCTTACTCTTTTGTCTTCACTTGGTGACTCTTGGTATTCCCCAAGGTGACTCTTCATGGGAAAATGCATCCCATCCTTCTATTGTCTTTCCCCTGTGGCTCTTCAACTTCTCCATGGGCCCTTCTTTTGTCTCATATGCAACCAAAAATATATTTGTTAATATTAATTAAATATTAACTCATATTATGCAAGATATATTTATTATAAATAGCATTAAATGCAATGGGGCCTTTATCACCAATAATACTAGACCTTTGACATCAATGACAATATTTCCAACAATCTTACTCTTTGTCATTGATGGCAACCTCAATCCTTAAACTACCACATCCTATCACCTGCACATACCATCATCTAAAAACATATAGTAACTCCCCGTTACTGTAGCAACCTGTACCTATTTTCTTCACCTGTACCTGTACCTATTATTCTCCCCCTTTGACATCAATGGCAAATGCCCTACCTAGAAATAACACTTAGCTCCCCCTCACTTGATGGTAAACATCAATGGTAGGAAGTAATAGAAATTACTCCCAACTCCTCTCACTGATCTTTGAATGTATCCTTTGATCGTGCCTTTGAGAAGATATCTGACAAAACATATACATTGTTCCCTATCCTTTGAGCATCTACAATCAACTCATTTAAATCTTTTCTTATAATCTCACAACCTTTTACATGAAACCTTAATTTGTATCCTTGATCACATATTTGACTAACACTCAATAGATTATGCTAAGACCTTTTACATATAAAACATTCTTAGTCTTAGTTCTACCATAATCCAAACTCAAAGTACATTTTCTAACTATCTTGGCAATGGTTTTATCTCCGAATCTCAACATACCACCATTGATCTTCTTTAATATTATCTCTTGTCATATGCCTTGAACATCCACTATCAACAAACCATGGTTGATCTTTATTTTTTACTTGTAAAGTTGTTTGCACCAACATAGAATCTTCAAGTTGTTTCTTCTGCCATGAACATGTCTGAACCTTCTTCCTGATGAATGGAGCTTTGAAACTCTGATCCTCCTTGATTGAATCTGCATGAGTATCCTTTTCCTTCTCTCTAAAACTATTAGCTCTTTTTCAACATTCTAATTTCTTATGACCATAATCATTTAAAGCACTGCATATGCAAGAATCATTCTAATAGCCTCAAACCATAATACTGATGCAAAATTTTCTTCAAAAATATATTCCCTCACAAGATATACAAATTAATCTGCCAACTCAACTTCTTGTCACATAACATAGCCAAGACCCAAAAGCATCCACCATGCTTTAATTTTTTCTTAAAAGTGTCTCCTTGAAGCCTAGAAGAGACACCTGACACAATAGGGTTCTAGAAATAAATCTCAGGAGATTCCCACATCTCCTCTATTTCTTCCTTGATCTTCTTATGTTTTTTTTTTAGAATCCGTTTAAGCATGTCTAACCTTTTTTTTCTATTAACCTTATCATTTATGATGTTTTTCATATTCTCAACTTTTTCAACTATCTTATCTTGACAAAGCTCATACTCAAATGTAACAATAGATTCTGCATAATCCTTCTTATCTGATTCTTTATCTACTATAACAAGTAATTCATTTTCACTATTAAACTCAACCTGATCAACCTTTACTGTTTTAGGTCTCCAAACTTTAATTTGTCTTTTCTCATATTTTCTAGGGTCTCTATATCCTTTGATATACCTTGAATATCTCTTTACTTTATTTTGACATAATCTAGCAATATGGCCAACCTCATGACAACAAAAGCAAACAATATTTCTCATACCTTTTTCTTGAATGTGACTGAGATCTCCCTTTGACTCATTGTTTCTCCTTATACAATCTCTTTCCCTATGACCAACATGATGACAAACAAAACAACAGCCATGAAAAGAATTTGAAAACTTAAAAACATTGGGTTGCCTAATTGACTTCTTTGATTTGCCTTCAAAACCTACATCCTTCTTTCCTTGGACCAATATTTCATGATCTTTCTCAACCTTGATTAAAAGCTTCTCATGATTATCCTTTAAAGAACCTAGCTCATCCTTCAAATGATTACACTCTTCTTCTTTTGATGTTAAAATTGAATTTACAACCTCTGACTGATTCTTAAGATCCTGAATAAATATCTTATTTTATTTTACTTCTATAGCCAACTTAGAATCCAAGATACACACCTTTTCCTTAAGAGCCTCAACCATAGATTTCAACTCTTGATTCTCCTTCTTTAGCTGCTTGGCCATCTTATGCTTTTCTTTGATCTACCTTCAAGCTGTTAAACCCTTTCTGAAGCAACCTACTCTGATACCAATTGTTAAGCATGGAATATAGTGAGAGAGGGGGTGAATCAGTATATTATATATCTTATAAAACTTTCCCTTTATCAAATTCCACTTAATCAAACATTCAAGATATGCAATAAAACTCAAACAATAAACATCACACAAGATAGAGAGAGACACCAGATATAATGTGAAAACCCAATGTGGAAAAAACCATGGAGAACAATCTCAAGTATATTCATGAGAACAAATCCACAAGAGCACCATACCCCTTTGCCGAGTACCAACCCAGCTACAATTCATGAGCACCAACCCACAAGAACTTCAAACCCCTTTGCCAAGCACCAACCCAACTACTATTCATGAGCACCAACCCATAGGAGCACCAACCCCTTTGCTGAGCACCAACCCAATAACAATTCATGAGTACCAACCCACAGGAGCACCAACCCCTTTGTGTATACCACACACCTATCTCTCAATGTTGCTATCTCAACAAATGATAGATCAATACAACATCTCCTTCCTCTCTCTCACTTTTGATCTTCTAAGATAGATATAACAAATACAAATCATATTCATCTCTAACAATTGCTCTTCTAAGCTAGATATTACAATATCAAATCAACCTCTCACTTCCATATTACAAATGGCTACTCAAGCCTTTATTTATAGCTTTCCAAATGACCTTTGGCCTTCCCCCTTTGTGACCCTTCAATCCTCATGGAAAATGGTGCCAATCTTGGATGGCCCTTCATATTCAAGCCTTTGAAAAGTCATGTGGTGACCCGTCATGATCAAAAACATCCTTCCCACTTTTGTCCTTATCTTTGGTGACTTTTCATATTCCTCAAAGTGTCCCTTCATGAGAAATTGCACCCTTACTCTTTTGTCTTCACTTGGTGACTCTTGGTATTCCCCAAGATGACTCTTCATGGGAAAATGCGTCCCATCCTTCTTTTGTCTTTGCCCCGTGGCTCTTCAACTTCTCCATGGGCCCTTCTTTTGTCTCATATGCAACCAAAAATATATTCGTTAATATTAAATAAATATTAACTCATATTAGCCAAGATATATTTATTACAAACAACATTAAATGCAATGGGGCCTTTATCACCAATAATACTAGACCTTTGACATCAATGACAATATTTCCAACACCTTTTCCATTTTTTTCTTAGAAATGATCCTAATGATCCTTCTCCCCAAAAATCTCTTATTTTTAAGTAGGCATAGTCTCATTTTTTTAAGAAGGTTTTTCTTTTCTTTTTTTTGGGATTTAATTTATTTTTCTCTTTTCTTAAATTTAAACATTCCCTTGCTTTTTTATTATTTTATTGACCTTTTCCATTTTTATATGGAAAATTCGATGTTTATCTTTTTCAACACAAAATAGAGAAATAACATATTTTAATTAATATCTCTTATTGTCACAAGTTTTAATGATAATTTGGTTTGCACTAGATTTTATGACAAACATACCAAATACCCACAAAGAATTAATTACACTATTCAAACTATAATGGAAACCATATAAATCAACTTTTCAAAGTAATTAGAAATAAACACACCATATGTAAACCATTTTTAATGCATTCAACCATGTGCTCACTATTGTGGTGTGTGTAGGGTTCTCACCAGTTTTTTGTCATCATTCATTATCTCCATCTATGTTATCTTATATGATGATGCTCTCCCTCCATCACACTCTAATGGATGGGTTTTCCTATGTCAACCTCATAATAAAATAGGTAGTTAGGACATAACAATCATGATATACTTTCATCATAAAATATAGTTGAAATAACAAATCAACATGATCATAAAGTAAATATATACTTACAACTAACTCATAGCAACATTATCATGTAACCTAAGCAATAACAACATATATCTCAAAGCTTATTCAAAATATCAAATCATTAGGTGTCAACTATAAATATCCATGGATAGTCAACTAGTTTACTTAATGAGGAATCAAGATGTAACATCCTTCCCCCTAAAGCTAGTCATCATCTTGAATGAATCTTATTCAAACATAATTTTTATATTAAAGTCATTCTTTAACATAAAAATAGCATGGTATAATAGTATGAAATTAGGCAATAAATACAAAATTCACTTGTATAATTCCTCAGAGTTCTCCCAATTAGTATTATTATCATAGTATTGGTATCACAAGACCTTAATATGAGACATTTCCTTATTATGAAAATAGTAGGGCTTAATAGTGTATCTTACATTTAATGGTTCTATCATGACCGCCTTGGGGTCCAAAACCACAAGACCATCCTATACATATCTTGGTGAGAGTTTCACTGACTTCTCAAGAGCACATGAGAATGTCATACAAGCCAAAAAAATGACTAGGGAGATTTATACAAAATATTCCAATGCCTCTACACATCTATCTCTAACCTAGAGAGTGTTTTCTTCATCTCAGAGAAAAATTATTTAGGGAGTCTATTAATAATGATGTATAAAAGTTAATACTATTACTACTTCACATAGCTCCTGATAGGTATAACATGTCAATACTGCCACTACTCCATAGAGCTCTTTACAAGTATGATTATGAATAGGAACTAAAAATACTATATTTTCAATGTATTCAAAATTAAATAATAAACATTTCCTAGTATACATGCATATGGCCATATGACTATATTTGACAAGTCCATCTGTCAATCCTAGATTTGAAAAGTCCATCTATTGAATCCAAACTCAGTAAATACTAAGTTAAAGTGAGTCTAAGTAGGATCCAATCTTATCACTTAGTACTCACATTCCTAATTCATCACTCTTCCCTTAGGTCTCCATGACCTAATGATATCCAAAAAGTTCACAATGTTTAATGAATTAAAATTCTTTACAAACAGATCATAGAAAGAAATAATATATGCTAAATAATTCTAGATGTATCAACATACATACAAGAGAAATCATATAATTAGTTTGTAATTGTATTGAGTTGCCTCAAGCCAAACATAACTAATATCATATTTTCCAACACAACCTATAGTGTTATATTCATAGTTAAGAGGAATAATGTTAAAACTAACATAATAGACAAACACTAAGGATCATTCCACCCTTATAACCTTATAAAGAAAACAAGAAAAACATTGTCTCCCTACTTGCTTGGATACCACATGACAAGTTAAAATTTTATCTCAACCCTTAGATTGACAAGATGTTCTACACATCCTATACCCTATTCATTTTTGATGAAAGGTAGAAAATTAACTCTTCAAAACAACATGTTTTTAAGTAAAAAGATAAAAGTATCAATATAATCAAGGATAAATAATTACATATTAATTATAATTAACTTATAATTATTAATCTAAAATTTAATATATAATTCAAGGTTTTCCACTCTGGTCTAAGTTCCCATGTTATATAAATAAGTGAACCTAAAGAGTCACAAGTGAAAGTAGAGAACTATCATCTCAATAATAAAATTTCTACATACCCTCATAAGGTAAAACTAAAAAAACCCAAATAAAATTACCAAAATCAATACATACTAAATTTGTAAGAGTAGTATCATAACCCACTTCCAAAACTGGAATAAAAAATAATAACCACTAGGATTTATCAATCCATCTAATCATACAAATTCTATCTCAACAAAAAGTAGATCGCATTATCCTATGAACTCAAGGGAAAATGATCCAAAATAACATTTCAAAAACAAGTTTCAACATCAATAAAATATGAAACCTCTCAGTAGCTTATAATGATGTCAAAGGAGAATGAGAAAATAATGACACACCTCTAAGCTAACTAAGAGAGATGACACTCCTTCCTAATCGACAAAACTTAAGGGTGTCAATCCTTAAACAAAATCCTAACACATAAGAACTCTCAACCAAAATAGAATCACTCTACTATAAGAAAATCCCCACCACCCTAGGTGGTACTAACTAAAATAAATGGTCTTATAATATTTTCCATTTATAGGATTAGTGAACACACGACACAAAAACTAAAGCACATATATTTAAGTGAGAAACATAACATGCTTATAAAACATTCACAACACAAAACAAAAATGACAAAGGTGACTTGATTACCAAGAAGGATGTAATCATACTCAAGGTGTTTGATCTAAGTGATCCAACTGTGGTAAACACATTTTTTTCATAGCTCATGAACTATGCTATGTACTCACCTACCCAAACCTTGTATACAACCATAACCATTGGGAAACTCAATGAACTAAACCCTAAATAACTCAAAAGGGTATGAGTTATCATAGAGGTACACACTCAATATTCCACACACACATTTCATGAATGTCTCATACTTATAAAAGTCACCAATCTACATAAGAGGATCTACCAAGTTTTAAAACTTCAATCATGGTGTAACATGGATTTGTACTGAGGCACCATAAATCCAAAATACCAATGAAATACTTCATGTCATTGGGTTCATACTGGTGAATATAAAGACACAAAAATACTAATGGACTCATTAGGTCTTAGATTTTGATCCATAGTTTTGATACCACATATAAGAACCCCATTGGGGTCAACTAAAAATACATGAATTTTTTTATATTAAACACATATACCAAAAATATATTACACCACAAGGATATAAAGAGACCATATAAAATACTCAAAGTGTTATAATAGTGAAAAATCATATTACATCATGTATCGTTGATAGCTAATATCTTGAGAGCACATCATAATGCAAATGTAGAATGTAATTATATTAACTCAGCCATGATTGACATAGGTCTACAACCACAACTATCAAAGTACAATAGTAAGTAATTACAACTCTTCATAATAATATTCAATAATAATTACAATATAATACAATGTACATATGAGATACATGGCACCACGAAGCATGAGTTCCTTAAAAACTCCATTATCTATGGCAATCTCAAGTGTCATCTCGATAAGTAGTAATACTATGGGGAGGGAGAGCATCATCTGAGATCTTTTACACACCAACCATAGACCAATGATCCACCATAATAATCCCACTAGGGAATGGACCTCCCTTCATGGATGAGTAGATAATGATGGTGTAGGAATCTATAGAGACAAATAAGTACCTTTGTGTTGTATTATTTCTAAAACTAAACATGTAAGGTATCATAGAAAAATTTTCTATTGCAAGGTATCACACAAACATGTAAATAATATTCATACAATTATAATGTCTCACTAAAAATAATTTATCCCAAATTATTACAAATAATAAATAATAAAAATCTATATATCAATCAAATTCATACACACCACTTGATCAGACTGCCTTCATCTGACATTATGATACTAATAAGCTAGTGAAGTCCATCTCACTCCTTAATCCATATCAACAATGTAGATTGGTCAAATATAATTCAACCACAAGATTCATATAATTTACATATTATTATCAAACACATCATATAACATGACAAACATATGAGTAACCAAAGCATACATTTGTTCCATCAAATGTATGAATGAATCATACATTATTATCTATCTCATACTAGCAATAATGATTACAGTTAATAACATCTAGGTATAACACACAAATAACTGTAGAATCAAATATCAAAATTTGTTTCCAACTATACTTCACCCCATGATAAACCATATTACCACAGTCTAGTATTCTAATACATAACTACTAGTTTTCCACAATCAATAATATAAAGTTGTCTTACATACATGGAAATATAAGCTTTAATTCATGTAACTAGATATAACAAAGTAAGTCATAGTTTCCATGAAACACAATAATATATTAACATATCATTAGTTAAACTCTTAAGGTTGTATGCATATATACATAAAGTCCTACTAACTATCACAAAACATAAATTCATAGTAATAAACAACACATATTCATATACTCTATCAAACATGTGAATGTATCAAGGCATAACTATCACAATTACACCACCCAAATAAAACATACATTTAGACTAATGGATTTCAAAGACAATACACTATATGAATTCCCATAATATAATAGTTATTTATAAATGAGCTTCCACTCAATCATGAACAACCAATCTCACAATTTCAATAATCAAATGTCACTTAATCCTAAATAACAGACAATAAAAACATAATATATCAACCATGTACATCTATGTTTAGACTAATGAATCTCACCTTCATAAATAGATCTAGGTATATAACAAAAGTAGTAATAATATATTCTACCATTTTATATACCTACTACTTACTTCTAGGTATTCAGAAGAACATAACTTATAGGAACACATCATGATTCCCTAATATATGCTATATATGTCTAAACACTTTTATATATTAATGTACCTATGAATACATACAACACACAAGTTTTTTATATAGTATAAAATAATACTAATAGTCCCTTATAACCCTAATAAAGGTCTTCATAAGGTTTTCCACAATGAATACATCCATGAAGCATAAAACACAACTTGAGCACTATAGTCAATAGACCTTTCTATCCTTATATTCTGCTCTCATCATTTAATGTTAGTTCTAAAGGCAATAAATATTTTCATAATTTGGTTTGTATAAGATTATATGGTGAAATACAATTTACCTTTATATGACACTCAAAATCTATCATCAAACATAATGATATATGATTCACCCAAGGTTATGACAACATCTTAGTCAAAACGTATGCATATAAATATGCATCCCATAGTTTTATATACATAAATTATATATGCATACACTCTAGTACATATAAGTATACCAATGGTACATATAGTACACAAGCTAATGATGAATCAAAATATAATACACTAACCATTAGTTTTCAATAGGTAAAAGTTGACAATGTTATAGTATACTTATCAAAAATAATACATATAGTTCGAAAACATGATAACCATCAATATAAAAATCACAACATATACCAATCCTATTAAATCAACTTTTAGTAATATCTATGATTGCAAATTCTTATATTCAGCTTATCAAGGTGGAAGTATATAGTATTAATAGAGCATTTGTTCTAAATGAACTCTTATCTATATGTATTTAGTTTGTAGTATAGTCACATACTGTAACTAATGGATAATGCTAACTTAGTTATTTTCATAAACTCTTATATTCCATTACTTCTCATGGTTAGATATATAGGCTTATACTATGTTAATTTTATATTAGTGTATACCATAATAATTTCATTCATTAACAAAAAAGAATAATGTAAAAGTAGGATATGCCTATATACTCATTACTTATCCACATTTTTATACATTATCCACTACCATATGATGAGATAATGATATTCATATGTTACACAAAATGTTCAACACCATATCCTTGTGTGTGTGTGTGTGTGTGTGTGTGTGTGTGTGTGTGTGTGTGTGTGTATTACAATTTTAAAATATTAGTTTATATATTAGTTTATTTAGTTTATCTAGAGATTGTGACCTTTTGGAAATATATTAAAGGAGACTTATTCTCTTAATTAGTTTACTAAGTACCAATTCCAACAACCCAATATAGATATGTAGGTAGGTAAAGAGGAATTTTTAGTGATCCAAAATAGTTTAGAGTTAAATATATATAATACCCAAATTTTTATTATTGTTCAATGATTCATGAAGTGCTATATAAAGAGTCAAATAAAAGCAATGATGCTTTTTTTAAAATGTCAGTTACATGATAATTTTATATTTCTTCATTTAAATCCATTCACATATAGGTTGCAATTAACAAGAGTGCAATGATATATATTGGATAGGAATTCAATTAATAAAAACTCCATTATACAAATCATGATAGCTATAAGATTACTTGGCTGATAGATACAATATAGGGATATTCCAACATTAAAATATAGGCATATGTTCACAATAGAAATTTTACATGCCTGATATATAGTGACTCATATTATAACAACTATATGAATAATGACACCTTTTTCTACATTTTGTAGTTAGGAGATAAGCTTCAACAACCCCTATAGACATGACATAAATTGTAACTAAAAATATGATGATCTGATTACCTTGCATAAGCTATAATATAAAAATAGAAACCTATAACTAATGTATATATCAATGCCACTATGCAGATACCTAGGTTAAGGTTGGAAATTTTAGTGACCCATTGCTTAAATAATGACTAAGATAGAGAAATACAATGATTTAAAAATGGGATAGGCAATTGTATAGTGTCACCTTAAATATAGAATGCATGTTGTAGAGAAACAATAACTAAATAGACTTAAGCAAAAATAAATAAACAAACTATTATAAGGTGCTAGTGAAGAATTATTTCACATGCATCGATCTATACATTTTTATGATTACAACTAGATCTATTTATATATCAATATATTAGGGAAATGACATCTATTTCAATCCATATACAAATTGTATTTCTAGTTTACAATGTATATTTATAGAATTAATAGATAAAACATGGCTCATTTATCCCACAAACCAATATCAAACAACATAGAAGTCTAAATTACAATCATCATACTCATATTTCCAATGCCTAAGTACTTTATTAATATTTCTACCATGGTCAGATAGTTACAATTTTAGCTACTAAAAATATACAACTTAAATGAGATGATGGAAATATATATTAAAATATCTTTAATATCAGGTCTTTCATCTTGTAGAGGGATGCCACTCAAATTACTTACCTCTATGCAGCCCTATGAGATGCTAAAATGTTTAAAACTGACACATATAGTCTATGCCTAGTTGTGTATAACACATAGTGAATTATTTATACTTTAATCTCTCCCTATTTATTATATTATTCAGCATAAATGTAAGAATGGTAACACATTACCTACCTATAAAAATATTTTCTAATTTCCTCCTTTACACTTCTCTATTGCTCTGTGTTATGCCTTTTGCTTCTTTTCCATTTTTTTTCTAGGAAATGATCCTCATGATCCCTTTCCCCAAAAATATCTTCTTTTTAAGTAGGCATAGTCTTCTTTTTATTAAGAAGGTTTCTCTCTCTCTTTTTTTTTTGATTTAGTTTTTCTTTGATTTTTTTCTTAAATTTAGACATTTCCTTCTTTTTTAATTATTTTAATGACTTTCTACATTTTTCCATGGAAAATTCCTTTTCTTATATATTAACTTAAAATAGAGAAAATCCATATTTTAATTAATATATCTTATTATCACAAATTTTAATGATAATTTTGAAAACTAAAAATTTGAGATTTTTTAAAACTTAATTAAGCTAGTAAGGCTTCCTTTAGTTTTAATGATAAACATACCAAATACAAACAAAGAATTCATTACATTACTAAACCTGTATTAGAAACCATAAAAATTAAATTTTTAAAGTAAGTATAAATAAACACAGCATGTGGAAATCATTTTTAATGTATTCTACCATGTTCTAACAACTATGGTGTGTGTAGGGTTCTCGCCAATTCTCTATCATCCTCTGACATCTCTATCTACATCACCCTCTTCAAAGATGCTCTCCCTATGTCACACTCTAAGGGATGGGTTCTTCTACCTCAACCTCATAATAAAACAGGTATTTAGGCCATAGTAATTATGATATACATTCATCATAAAATATAGTTGAAATAAAAAATCAACATGATCATAAAGTAAATATATACTTACAACTAACTCATAGCAACATGATCATTTAACCTAAGCAATATCTTAATATCCCATAATAGTATATATCTCAAAGCTTAGTCAAAATATATTCAAATCAAAAGTGTTAAATATAAATATCCATGGATATTCAAATAGTTTTCTTAATGAGGAATTAGGATGTAACATCTATGGACAATCATTAACACGAAAACCTGTGTTAAACCTCTCTAAAACCCTAACAAGGACCCGATGTGAAATATCTTGTTCAAAACAGCCTAGAATGGTATAAAATGACTAAAAAATCTATTATAAGTTGTATTCAACTCTCCCAGGCACCTCCAGGTGTGATTGAGTTATCAGGTGTGTGAGTAGACCCTATAGGAAAGTGCCCAATTCTTAGAGATTTGTTATACCGGACAAAGTTGATCAAGTCAAAGTTTTAAAATAAATGAAGGTTAAAGATTGAGAATCATAGTTTATGTCCTTTGTATTTTATATATTTTTTGTAATTCTCCAGTTTGTTAAATTGGTCATCCAAGTTAGTGAGTCTCTAACAGGCCTAATGGTGCAAACAATATGAAACCCAGGCAGTAGTGAGAATATTATTAGCAATGAGTTGTCATGAAATGGTGATGAAAAAAAGTGAATGGATATGTTTTTAAATAATTTTAATACATTCTCATGTTTTTTATAAGTTTTGGAAGTCATTGACTATAGCGAAAAAGTTACTCACGAGTTGACTTGTATCGCTCAGTGAGGTCTATGTGCAGTCAGGTTATGAGATTGGTCTAGAAGACCAATATTTCTTTTTGAACATATTATATTTATGTATAATAATGGTATAATCATCTCACAAGATAATATGCATGTATCAAAAGTCATTGAATATGTCTGCATAGGTGTTGAAGGTTAGATTTGTTGTTCCCAAAATCTGTCACTCATTTTTCGGACAACATATGAACCATTTTGGTCCTACAAGCCAAAATTATTTCTTCCCTTCTCAAAAATTATTTTGAGCATTCAAATTCTTCATTATTAAAGATTTTTTAGTTAAGGGACTAGCAAGTTCAATAGGTTCAATGGCTTCAATAGGCGAGCTCTCTCTAAGGAACAAGTTCCCAACACTTAGGCATTTTCAAGCTTGGTTCAATGCCGAGGTTCAACTAAAAGGTCCATCGACAAGCTTCAAACAAATGAATGAACCATTTAACCATTGAACCTTGAACCAAAATGGTTCAATGGGTTCAAAGGTTTAATGGGCTCAAAGGATCAATGGCATCGGCAAGCCTAATGAGTTAAGCGCTTCACCAAAAGTTCAAAGTTCAATCACTTTAGCAAGTTCAATGGCTTCAAAACACTTAACAAAAAGAAAAAGGCTTGAACCATTGAACTGTTGAACCTTAAAATAAAATGGTTCAAAATTTCAACAGGTTCAATGGTTCAAAGGTTCAATGAGTGGTTGGTTCAATGTAGTTGGTTCAAGTGGTCAATTGAATGAGCAAAACACAAGATTGAACCATTGAACCGTTGAACGAAAGTTGGTTCAATCAGTCGATTCAATTGGGAGGCTCAAAGGAGTGCCCCAAATCCCAAAGGCAAAATACCCTTGTTGAGGGAAGTGAACCAAAGGTGAGTGCCCTTGTGGAGGTTAGGTGATGAGCAAAATGGACTATTGCAAAAGGCTGAAAGGGTAAGATTTTCTTCAAAAAAATGAACAAGGTAGAAAAGTTAGAATTCCTTCGAAAAGAATTTCCATGGAAGAATTTCACAAAGGCATTTCCTTTAGACAAAATGTCCAAAGGAATTCATTCAGACATTTTGCCCAAAGGAATGATCAAAATCCCAATGGAAAGTGGCTAAGGCAAGGGAAGATTTACTTCAAACATTTTGTCCAAAGGAATTGGAGCTCGAAGATTGCCTAAAGGACCCCAAAGGGTAGGTACGCTTGCGGGGGCCTCTTAGCAATGAGAAAATGGACCTTCTCAAGGCTTGAAGAGATGCCTTCCCTTTGGGAAGTTCTAAAGACATTAAGGCCAATGATTGATTTTTATGGACTCTACAGGCTCAATTCTATGAACTTCACAGGATGATTTCTATGGACTCAATTCTATGGAATCTATAGGCTCAATTTTATGAACTCTACAGGATCAATTCTATGGACTCTGTAGACATATTTATATGGAGTCTTCTAAAGCTTGAGAGACTTAGAGAAAGCAAAGGCCTCTAAAGAAGAAGATGAACTGTTGAACCTTGAACCAAAATGGTTCATAGGTTCAACGAGTTCAATGGTTCAAGAAAAGCTCTGAGAAAAGATAAGAAGAAAAAGTTTCAAGAGACAAGTTCAAGGAGAAGGTTTAGGTGAATGAACCAAATAAGTGATGGAACCAAGGAACCAAAGAGGCCACTCAAACCGTTGAAACAGTGAACCTTTGACATCCCTATGGATGTCAAATTCAAGCTAATGTAATATTTGTTAATTTTCAAATGTGGCATGAAATTTGAAAATAAACTCAATAACTAGCTGAAGAAGGAGCTGAAAGAGCCAACAAAAAAGGAAAAGATAACTTGAGAGCTCAAATTACGATAGGAAAGAGGGAAAGACTAGAAATAACTATACAAGAGTTATTCCAGCAGGTGGAACAGTCCACCAAGTAGATATGAACTTGCAAACATTAAAAGTGTGGCCTATTTTTCTCCCTTGGAGTAAAGGCAAAGTGGACAACTACACAGACATCAGGAGAAGGACTAGACAACCCATGCTAAGGAGAAGACATTTGAGATAAATCAACATGCCACAGTTAAGGTGACTGCCCTATTTTAGCATGGGCTCTTTGACTAAATTGAAAATGCACTCAAGGCATTAAATGCAGCATGGGCCATTTCATGAAATAGAGCACCAATCCTTTCCTGGCTACTATATATTGTAATCTCTTATTTTATGTAAGGGATATTTTTTGGATTACAGAAGCAAAAATTTGCCAAAATTGAGAGGTGATTACTGAGACTTTGAGCTCAGATTATTAATCATATTTCTTTGTTTGAATGAGAAAGCAAGTTACTTTTAGACTTTGTGTTGTTATAATGCATTATTGTCTAGTTAATGAAATAAGCATAATCAATAGAAGTAATTAGGAACGTGTCCTGAAGCTAACTGTGGAGAGACTTTGTGTTGCCACAATTGCCTTTAGTGTGTTTGTCAATTTTTTGTTCCCATGTAAAGGGCCTTGGAATGACTTTGTGCCCTCATTATCCTTCGTATTTCACTCTTGGGCAATCGAGGTGGAGACTTTTGCTACATCTCAGTCTACTGGTTACTATGCACTTTGTTACCAATTATTTATTACCTATCAGAAAGAACTCCTACTATTTGTTATAAGACCACTTTTGAAAGAAGAAAAGTGCCTTCAATGTCTTCACCAGGATTCCTCCTTTGTTTGTGAACATCATCTCTAAAAAAAGAGAGATGGATGGTGTTATCCTACCTTTGAGTGTTATTTTTTGCATATTTATAGGGAACCTCCCCTTGATGAGAGGAGAGATTTATCCCCCTTGGATGTGGTAAACCTGCACATTTGGCAGACTAATCTCCCTACGCTATTGTTGAAACAACCTATTTTTCTCATCAGTTAGTTGGTGACAAAATATTGTTTTTTAGTGACTCTGTTGGGGATCAAATGCACAGTTTGAAGCCTCAAGCTTCAAGCTAAAGTAGGGCTGGTTCTTTCCCATTTTTATTCTATGATTTGGTAACTCCATGCTATACCAAAAACTAGAGAGCCCAAGGTGTTATTGACCCTATTTTTGAGTTGGTGCAGCAGGGCAATTTTGATTTATTCCCTCCCTAGCTTCAAGTTAAACAATCTAGGAGTGTTCCTCCTACTCATACCAAGTCACCAACACAAGGTAGAGCTTCTTTTTCTACTATTAAAAGGGCTTTGCCTATACATACTCCACCTAGATTTGTCATCCCCACTATCCATAATCAAATCATGGCAACTCAAGGCCCCTGGGGTAACTCTTTTGGTCCACTCAATCTTACTCCACCTCTACATGAGATACCATGCAGTTCAAGGAAGAATTTACCCAAATTCTTTGGTGATGGGAGATTTCATACTGATGAACATATTACAGCCTTCAGCATAGCCTGTGGCGTGATAGGTGTGGAATTTGAAGATGTAGCTATCAAGTTATTTGTGGAAACACTACAAGGCATTATTGCAGACTGGTTCTACCATCTGTAGGTTTAGTCAGTGACTAACTGGGACACTTTTAAAGCTAAATTTGAAGCTAGGTTCAAGTTTGTAGAAGATGTGCATGCCTTGCTAGCCCAACTCACATAGGTGAAGAAGGAACCTTATGAACCTATAAGAGACTTTATTGCCAAGTTTGACAAGCTAAGGAACCAGATTCCTACCATTGCTTAGCCAACACCTAAGAACCTTAAATGCTTCTTCATCAACTCACAGCTGCCTAAAGTGAGTATTTTGCTGAGACAGGCTAGCCACATAGACCTTGCTGCTATTCAAGATTTGGCTACTGAAGTAGAAGATGACCTTATCTTTGCAGGAAAGATAAGGAGAGATCCTAATAAAGGTAAATCCTCTTCATCCTCTAAATACTCACCTACAGGCACCACTGATACAATGGTGCAAAAGCTGGTAAATGAATTTCTAGCTCTTAAAAAGCAAATGGTGCAAGGGATGTCATCTGCTCCTTTATACAAAGATATACCAAGGAGGACATTCCCCAATCAGTCATACCAAGGCAATGTTGCCAGGAATCAAGGGCAAATGAATCATCTTCCTCCGCCATGGGGGAACCTTGCCATTGAAGCACCTCCAACCAATTCAGTAGTTGGATATCTTGAAGCTAAATTAGAGTTCTCCTTCTAACTTGAGTTAAACCTAGAAGATGATGCTAATCTCTTCACAGAGGGAGAAGAAGAATTAGTTAGTGACTCCAACATTAGTATCTTGAATTACCAGGATGAACCCAAAAGTAAAGGTAAAGTAGCTGAGGGATCATATGCTATGTTCACCCAATCCAAGAATTAGTTAGCCTAGCAAGTTGTTAAAGAAAAGATAGAGGAGCGACCTTAACCAATAATTTTATTTGCTAAGCAGGGAACCACTCTGCCTTTCTAGCTAAAGGATCCAGTGATTGTAGGAAACGTAAGTACATCAAACATCCCTACACCTTCTACTTCAAATTCACATACCAGTCCTCCCCCTCCCAAAAACCAAAAGGATGAACTCCCATCCTCTGTTCTTAGTCCATTTCAAACATTTGACATAATTGACCATATAGAGAAAACCAAAATTCAAATGTCTGAATTTGAATTCCTGTAATCTAACCTTGAGCAGTTAGATAAGTTGGTTCAATGTGTAAAGAACCAAGCCATTCTTGTAGGATAATCAATTTTGAAGGTAACTAGTGATCCCTAAAAGAACACATCTACTAGGAATAACCTTGTCACTACTCCTCCTACTGCTCCTAGGAAGACTGAACTATTTTATGTCTCCCTGCTGATAAATAGACACCAACTAAACAATTACATCATAGATTTTAGTGCATTTGACAATGTCATGCCTACTAAAGTGGTAAAATCCCTTAGTCTTACACTAACTAAGACATTTGGGAGATGTTTCTCCATGGAGAAAAAATAAGTGCCACTACTGGGACAAATCAAGGATGCCCAATTTGCATTTGTAACATTCCTAGAAAAGAGAATCAAGATGACAATCTTGGTGGCTGACGTCCCAGCCTCATACGACATCCTTCTTGGGTAAAATTTCTACAAGGATGTTGGTGGTGAGTTGAGCATGGACCTATCTGAAGTGAGTATCCTTGTTAAAGGCATCATGCAAAGGCTGCTCCCTAAGAAAAAACAAAATATGTGGTCACTAAAACATTAGCTCCTGAAGCTCAAATTTTATTTGAGTCTTCAAGCATGGGTAATTATTTCTTGACCATAGAGGATGTTTATGTTTTAGTTGATGAAACTTATGAAAATGATAGTCTAAAAATTAGTTCAGATGGAACATCACAAGATAGGATAGAGTGTAGTGCAAACACAGAAGGATCCCCCCTTCCAAATGAAGAAGAATCTAAGGAAAAATCAGTGTCTGATGAGGTATGGATTCTAGAATTTGATGGCAGCTACTCCTCTACCAGTTCAAGAGCTAGGATTATGTTGATATCTCCTCAAGGAGATATTTTTCCTTCTTCATACAAGTTACAGTTTAGCAACACCAACAACATATCTAAATATGAATCTCTATTGCTTAGATTGAAGGCTACTTGAGACAAAGGCATCAACCTCCTTCATGCCAAAAGAGATGTTGAACTAGTGGTTTTTTAGGTAAGGAACCTATATCAAACCAAAAATGAGAGATTGTGCCACTATTGAAATCTAGTTTGGGACCAAATTGAAAGCTTTGATGCTTTCGGCATCTCTGCCATACCTAGGGAATTCAATGACCAAGTTGATGCATTGGTTGTTTTGATAACTCTCTTGGTTCCTCACCCTAATTTTAAGGGAGATAAGTACACTATCAAACTAGTCTTTTGACCAAGTGTTCTTGACAATAATAATGATTGGCAAGTGTTAAATGATGATAACCAAATCATTGCCTTCTTGGAATAAAAAGGTAGCTTTGAACAACTTCACGTTGAAGGTAGTGAACCAACCCCTGAAACAAGTTCAGACGTAAGTGAAGAAGTCCTACAACTTAAAGGAAATAAAATTCCAAAAGGATTGGTTTCCCTTGAGAAGCTATTTGACAAGCATGGCAGATTCATCAAATAGCAGCAAATGGATTCAACCTCCTCCTAGGAGTTTGACCAAATAAATCTAGGTACCAAAGAAAATCCCAAGATGGTGAACATTGGGAAGTACTACACTCAGGAAGAGAAGTTCAAGTTCACTGCTCTACTTCACCAGTACATAGATGTTTTGGTGTACTCCTATGATGATTTGAAGTCACTCAGGCCTAAATAAATTCACCATAAAATCTCTCTCAAGAATGATTCAGTTCCTTACAAGCAAAAATCTAGGTAGTACAATCTAAAGATATCAAGTACTATTCTATCTAAAATACAAAAAATGCTGAATGCTAAGATAATTTTCCCAATCCATCATTCCACATGGATTGCTAACATAGTACCTATGAGGAAGAAGAATGGAAAAATTTGCCTATGTGTAGACTTTAGGAATTTAAATTCATCATCCTTAAAGGATAACTATCCTTTTCCCATCATAAACCAAGTGCTTCAGATAGTGACCAGTTTAGAGATGTTATTAATGCTAGATGGCTTCTCAGGATGCAATCAATTTGAAGTTGGTGAAACAGACCAACATAAGACTACCTTCACCACACCTTGGGGCACCTTTGCATATTGAAGAATGCTATTTGGCCTGATAAATGCTTGTGCCACTTTCCAAAGAGTAATGGACCTTGCCTTCAAAGATGAAATGGGTAAGTTCATTATGGTATACCTTGATGACTTGACCATCTTTTCTAAGAATTTCCCTAATCATGTGTGCCATTTGTAACAAGTGATGGAATGCTACCACTAGAATGACATTTCTCTTAATCCCAAGAAGTCTATTTTTGAAGTGTCAGAAGGGAAGATTCTCATATAAATTTTATCTAGAGAAGGCATAAAGATTGACTCAGAAAGAGTCAAATCCATCCATGAACTTACCTTGCCCATAAGTAAGACTACAGTTCACTCTTTTTTTGGAAAAGTGAATTTTTTACAAAGGTTCATCCCTGAGTTCACTGAGAAGACTCGCCATATTGTAAACATGATGAAGGGAAAATCCACTTTCATTTGGACTGAAGAAGGAAAATTGGCATTTCGAGACATCAAGACGGCCATTGCCCATGCCCCAATTCTAATTTTTCCATATTATACCAAAGATTTCATAGTGTATAGTTATGCTTTTGAACACGCACTTTCAGCAATTCTAGTTCAGTAGAATGAAAAAGGTATGGAATCTCCCATATCCTTCATGAGATATCCTCTCAAAGCTCATGACCTGAAGTATTCAAACATGGAGAAGCATGCTTATGCATTGGTCAACGCAGTAAAGCATTACTATTTTGACATCTTCAATTCATGCGTTACTGCCCTGGTTCTTGATACCATAGTCAAATCCATACTAACTTAGCAGGAGTTTGGAACCAAAAGGGGTAATTGGATTATTAAAATCTAGGAGTTTGATCTACTTATCAAATTGATGAAGCTTGTGAGGGGAAAGGGCCTCTATCAATTGATGGCTAACAACAAACCTGAAGAAGCAGGGCATGAAGAAGAATAAATTGAAGACATGCCAATAGTCCTCTTTGTCTCCACCATGAACGAGTGGTATTCAAGTATTGCTCATTTCCTTACTTATGGTGAGTGTCCCACTCACCTATCTCATAAAGAAAGGAGGACTATTATATTGAAATCTACCAATTTTGTCCTATGAGACAATGGCCTATTTAAGAAAAGCCTTAATGGAGTGTTCCTTCGTTGCGTGGATAAAGAGCAGTAGAACCAACTTTTGAGGTCCTTCCATAATCTGGCCTATGGAGGACACTTTTTAGTGCCTGTGACTATCCATAATATTTTGTGAGCCAATTACTAGTGGCCTACTTTGTTTTAGGATGCATACAAATGGTTATGAAGATGTGAACTATGCCAACAGTTCATGGGAAGACCCAAGTTAGTTGCTTTGTCTATCAACCCAGTAGTCATAGAAGAGCCATTTTAGCAATGGGGAATAATTTTATTGGTGTTGTAAACCCATATTTAAGCACTAGACATTATTATGGCCTCACGGACATAGATTACTTCACCAAATGGGTGGAAGCAATTCCAACCAAACATGCTACTTCAGAAGTGGTGTGTGATTTCCTCAAGAAAAACATCATTTCTAGGTTTGGGGTCCCAACCAAGATTGTCACAGACAATACAGCTTGTTTCTCTTCCCAAGAGATTACTCAATTCTATTTTTACTATGGGATTACCCTCTCCCACTCTTTTGATTATTTTCTACAAGGGAATGGCCAAGCTGAATCAAGCAACAAGAACCTGGTGACTATCATCAAGAAGCTGGTAGATGAAAACCAATGAACATGCAATAAAGTATTGGTTGATGCTTTATGGGCAGACATAATTACACCCAAGAGGGCAATTGGTATGTCACCTTTCCAACTTGTTTATGGTCTTAATGCTAAAATACCAATCACCCTAAAATTGCCAACATTGAAATTGGCTAAGGCAGTCGAAGATAAAAAATATGAAAGCTCCATCGATAAGAGGATCATGTGCTTAACTGAGCTAGATGAGTAGTGAACTATGGTGGTGGACCGAATTGATGCGCATCAAAGTCTGGTGAAGAAGCTCTTCGACTAGAAAGCAAAAAACCATGATTTCTAGATTGGAGATCAAGTCCTGTTGTAGGAGAAGAGAAGAGAACCAAAGGGAATGCATGGGAAATTTGACTCCCTTTAGAGAGGCCTGTTTACTATCCATTAGCTCAATGATGAAAACAATTTTCTATTGAAATATCAAGATGGCACACCCTTTTCTCTACCTCACAATGGGCAGCATCTAAAGCACTTCAATTCTTGAAGTATCAGATAATTTCACCTGTACATATGTATATTTGTATAGTCTTTATTTCTTTTTTGTGTTGTTCATTTTCATTTTTGACACCTTTCTTTTTGGGTAACATAACTCCAAATCCCAATGGCATACTTGAACGCACTAGAGATTCTGGTTTCTACTCCCCCTAACTATTTCAAAATTTCAACTAAAGGAAGTTCCCCAACTAGAGCCAACTATTGTTCCCAAAATCTATCACTCATTTTTGGGACAACATATGAACCATTTTGGTCCTACAGGCCAAAATTCTTTCTTCCCTTCTCAAAAATTGTTTTGAGCATTCAAATTCTTCATTATTCAAGATTTTTTAGTTAAGGGACTAGCAAGTTCAATAGGTTCAATGGCTTCAATAGGTGAGCTCTCTCTAAGGAACAAGTTCCCAACACTTAGGCATTTTCAAGCTTGGTTCAACATCGAGGTTCAACCAAAAGGTCCATCGGCAAGCTTCAAACAAAGGAATGAACCGTTGAACCATTGAACCTTAAACAAAAATGGTTCAATGGGTTCAAAGGTTCAATGGCATTGGCAAGCTTAATGAGTTAAGTGCTTCCCTAAAATTTCAAAGTTCAACCACTTCAACAAGTTCAATGGCTTTAAAATGCTTAACGAAAAGAAGAAGGCTTAAACCATTGAACCTTGAACCAAAATGGTTCAAAGGTTCAATAGTTTAAAGGTTTAATGAGTGGTTCATTTAATGCAGTTGGTTCAAATGGTCAATTGAATGAGCAGAACACAAGATTGAACCGTTGAACCAAAGTTGGTTCAATCAGTTGGTTCCATCGGGAGGCTCAAAGGAGTGCCCTAAAGCCTAAATGCCAAATGCCCTTATGGAGGGTAGTGATCCAAAGGCGAGTGCCCTTGTGGAGGGCAGGTGAATAGAAAAATAGACCATTATAAAAGGTCAAAAGGGTAAGATTTTCTTCAAAAAAATGAAGGTAGAAAAGTTAGAATTCCTTTGGAAAGAATTTCTGTGAAAGAATTGTACAAAGGCATTTCCTTCAGAAAAAATGTCTAAAGGAATTCCTTTAGACATTTTACCTGAAGGAATGATCAAAATCCCAAAAAAAAGTGGCTAAGGCAAGGGAAGATTTCCTTCAGACATTTTGTCTGAAAGAATTGGAGCCCAAAGACTGCCTGAAGGACCCTGAAGGGCAGGTACCCTTGCAGTGGGCTCTTAGCGACTAGAAAATGGACATTTTCAAGGCACAAAGGGACACCTTCCCTTTGGGAAGTTCCAAAGATATTAAGGCTAATGACTAATTTTTATAGACTCTATAGGCTCAATTCTACAAAATCTACAGGCTTAATTCTACAGACTCCACAGACATATTTCTATGGACTCTTCCAAAGCTTGAGAGACTTAGAGAAAGCAAAGGCCTCTAAGGAAGAAGACAAATTGTTGAACCTTGAACCAAAATGGTTCACAGGTTTAATGGGTTCAATGGTTCAAGGAAAGCTCTGAGCAAAGATAAGAAATAGAAGTTTCCAGAGACTAGTTCAAGGAGAAGGTTCAGGTGAATGAACCAAAGAAGTGACAGAACCAAGGAACCAAAGAGGCCACCTAAACCATTGAAATAGTGAACCTTTGACATCCTCATGGATGCCAAATTCAAGCTAATGAAATATTCATTGATTTTCAAATGTGGTGTAGAACCTAAAAAAAAACTCAATGACTAGCTGAAGGAGCTGAAAGAGCCAAAAAAAAGGAAAAGATAGCCTGAGATCTCAAATGGTGACAAGAAAGAGGGAAAGACAAGAAATATATATGCAAGAGTTATTCCAATAGGTGGAAAATTCCACCAAGTAGATATTTGAGCTTGAAAACATTAAAAGCACAGCCTATTTTTCTCCCTTCGAGTAAAGGTGAAGTGGACAACTATGCAGACATCAGGAGAAGGACCAGACAACCCATGCTAAGGAGAAGACATTTGAGATAAATCAACACACCATAGTTAAGGTGACCACCTTGTTCTAGCATGGGATCTTTGACTAAACTAAAAATGAATTCAAGGTATTGAATGCGGCATGGGCCATTTCATGAAATAGAGCACCAAGCCTTTCCTGGCTACTACATATTGTAATCTCTTGTTTTATGAAAGGGAGATATTTTTTATTATAGAAGAAAAACTCTACCAAAATTAAGAGGCAATTATTGAGACTTTGAGCTTAGATTGTTAATCATATTTCTTTGTTTGAATGAGAAAACAAGTTACTTTCAGACTTTGTGCTATTATAGCTTGTGTAATTTTTAAGAGATTGTTCTTATGTTTTTCTTCTAAATGTGATCTTGTCCAGTTAATGAAATAAGTAGAATCAGTAGAAGTAATTAGGAAGGTATCATGAAGCCAACTGTGGAGAGACTTTATGTTTCCATAATTACCTTTAGTGTGTTTATCTATTTTTTGTTCCTGTGTAAAGGGCCTTGGGATGACTTTGTACCCTCATTGTCCTTCATATTTCACTCTAAGGTAGTTGAGGTGGAGACTTTGTGCTACATCTCAGTTTACTAGTTACTACACCCTTTGTTACCAGTTACTTATTACCTATCAAAAAGAACTCTTGTTATTTGTTATAAGACCACTTATGAAAGAAGAGAAGTGCCTTCAATGTCTTCACCAAGATTCCTCCTTTGTTTTTGAACATCATCTCTAAAAAAAGAGAGATGAATGGTGTTATCCTACCCCTGAGTTTTATTTTCTACATATTTGTAGGGAACATCCCCTTGATGAGAGGAGAGATTTATCCCCCTTTGATGTGGTAGACCTGCACATTTAGCAAACCAATATCCCTAAACTATGGTTGAAATGACCTATTTTTCTCATCAATTCGTTGGTGACAAAATATTCACCCAACAAGATTCATCATGACTATGCTTTAAAGTAAACTTTTAGTTTTGGATAAGCAGGTTGTAGTGATGGGTTTGAGGCTCTATGCCCTGAGTTGAAATATATAATGAATATGGTGTTTTTTTTTGAATTTAAATTAGTGATCATTATTTTTAAAATCTTGGAAGTTAGGATAAGAAGTTGAAATGTTGAAGCCAAAATGGCTTGTCTAGTTTTGGTCTAACTTTGTGTAATGAGGTCAAAATATTGGTATGCAAGACCAATATTTGAGACTATACCTTGTGAATTTTGTGTTTTATTATGGTATATATATATATATCTAAGGATATTTTTAAATTATAAATAATCATGAGAAGTGTCCTATCAGGTGTTTAAGATCAAGTTATTCATGACTAGGTTTTGGAGTGTTCTAGCAGTTTTGAGTGGGCTATTTATAGAGAAGTGTTTGATTAATTTTGCCCTGAGTTGTGAAGTATAAATCACATCGTAATTTTTATAAGGTCATTTAATGTATATTAATTTTATATTTTATCATTTTTATGTGACTAGATTGTGTACATGCTTCAGGTTTGTCTGATAGACTTTATATAGGTTCACAAGCATAATTGTGAATAGTACTAATAGTGTGCTTCAAGTGGTGGTTGGATCTAAAAAGTGTAATGGACCTAAAATGATATTATTATGGGTCTATTTTATTATAATTTGAAGTTTTAATATTATTTTTGGAGTTTTTAAGTGTTCCAAAGACATCAAAGGGTAACATGTGCTAATGAAGGTCTAATTAAGTTAGGTATCTTTAAGGCTTAAAAGAAGTTTTGGTGTTATCTATTATGACCAACCTATTGTAATTATTGATTAATGTATGTAAAATTTAATAATAAATATTTAAATTTTAATCTAAGTGTGAAAGCATGTATAGTTAACCAAGATGGATATGAGCAAGAGGCTTGTATAAATACAAGGCAATTTTAGGTTGATTTGTGAATATATGAGGGTATGTGAACAAGATAGCACATTATGAGAAGAAAGAGTTATTTTATACCATAATAGGAGATTATATGATATTTAATTAATATTTTAAAGTGTGTATTCATATTAGGATCAAGGTCATATGACCTAGTTAGTCTCAAAGAGACCTAATTGAGCAAAGAGACTTAGAAGGTAGTTTGAGAGGAGTAAAAGAGAGAAAAGAGATGAACAAGGTGATCATCTATTTTATGATAAAAAATTTATTCTTAAGGTAATAAAATTAATTAGGTTATTAATTTGGTGTTGATTCATCTAGGGTTTTAGTGCCCCTATTCAATTTAGTGTTTTCTAAAGCCTCACTTGGTTGGTGCTTAGCTAGTTGGGTTTGTTGCCCCATGTGAAGTTAGTGCTTCACTAAATTTTGTGTTTGTATTATAATATTGTAGTATATTTTAAAATATCAATGGGTTTTCTTCTCCTTTTGTGTTTCCCACATATGTGATGTGTTCTTGCATTTCATGCTTATGTTGATAGGTGCTTATGCTTTCTAGATCTATGTGCTTTATTGGATGATTCATAATTGCTTAAGTGAAATTGATAAGTAATATTTTTGAATACTGATTGACCCCCCCATCATCCATTTTTATTCCAATAGTTACAAAACTAAGTCGACCTAGATGATTTAGTATAAGGCCTAACAACTTTTTAAAATGGGGTCATGTTGGCTGACCTTTTCAAATGAATTTTTTGAAGGGTTGGGACTTATACATTGCTATAAATACAAGGCTAATTTCAATATAATAAATATTAACATTCATTTTTTCATAATTAAAGTTCACAATTCTATAAAATCTGCAATTGAAGAAGTCATTATTTAAGTTTTTCCATGGAGGAAAGACTAATTATCTTATGTTTATCTTAGATGTAAATTGAGAGTATTTTAACTTATATTTTATTTTTATTGTGTGATACTTTTAAATCCATAAAAACCTCTTGAAAATGACCATTAGTCAAGGGATAGATTGAGCCTTGATAGGTTTTCCTAAGATAAGTATTCCTAACTCTTTATATTTCATTTGATAGATAGATATTGTATAAGTAATATTTTTTGAATGTATAACTCTTTACTTATATTACCTCTATTCTTAAATTTAATGTAGATACATGATTTTATTTTCTTATCATCTTGCACTTTAGTTTATCTAGGCCATCATTTGCCTATTGTGTTTAACCATCCTCACTTGTGCCACAAGCTTTGGTGATCACTTTATTAGTTTTATTTTATGTAATTATACCTACCTAGGGTTGTTGCATAGTATCATTTAGCTAGAAGATTTGTAACCTTATTTTTTGGTGTTCCATGGTGAGATATTCATTAGTTAGGTTTAGCATATCTAATTTGGTCATGCTCATGATATAACTAGTATTGATATGGATGTTAGTTGATTAACTTATCTAATCTTGATTTTCTAATTTAGATACACTATAGATCTATTTATATTTTTTTAATACACTTATGTATTTAAAAAATAATGGCATGTAATGTATGTTTTCAAAAAATACACTGTGCCTATTTTGTTTTTTGTTTTTTAATTCATATTGGTTACCAAGACAAACATCACACATAACTTTTTATAGGTTATGGACTTAAAATTAGTTACAAGTTAAAATTATTATCCATTATAAGTTTACATTCATTTCATGGATTATGATAGAAGGAAATGTTGTTCTTAAAAATTAAAATTATATCCTTCTATATGTAATTACATATTATAAAAGACTTATTTATTCCATGTAATAAGCAGTGTTTACATAATTCTCTAAGAAATTATAAAAATAGATGAGCTCAAATAATGGTATAAAAATAATATAATCACTTTTAACACATTATATTTATTTGGATTATTTTTTTAAGCAACGTTGTTCTTAAATTATACATGGTTATCACTTGTGGTGATGTAACAAATGTTATAAAAGACTTAATTATTCCATGCAATAAGAATTATCTACATAATTCTCTAAGAAATTCTCAAAATAGATGAGCTCAAAAAATGGTATAAAAAACACACATTAACTTTAAACACGTTAGATTTAGTTGGATATTTTTTTTAAGAAAATGATTTATTCAACATTATACAAGAATGAAATATTACAAAATTTTAAGAAAAAAAGATGATCTTTGCAAAATGGGAACATATATATCCATAAAACCCATAAAAGCATAAAAAAATATGAACATAATACAATTCCAAGTTAATGTTATATAGGCATACAATACCAAAAAGTTGTACATTTCCATATAGGCATACAAAAAATCACATCATTTAATACATATCCCAATCATCAAAAAATCCTCCCTCTCATTTCCTTGTTTGAATAAAGTTCTCCTTTGGATACCTTTCCAGTATATGGAGATCCCTAAAATGTCTTAGATTCCTCTATGTTATGGTTGTGAGTCATTTTATGATTGTATTTTTCCTATACTTGAACCCGTTCATATACAAATTTTGTTAGAAACTTTACATACTATGCATGCAAAAAAGTTCAAAACTTAATTATAAAATGGCATAGTTATAGGCCAGTACCAATATTTCCACCAATACATAAGGGAAGTAACACCAATTTTGTGTAAGTACTCCTCAATTATGTAACTTTGTAACCCAATAATAGACTATGCATCTTCATTATTAAGATTAAACTTATCCTTCATAATATTCCATAGGAGCTAGTCCTAGTTTATCTTGTAGAACAAATCTCCAACCATTTTAATACCTTTTTTAATAGTCTCAAACCTTTAATATAAGGGACCATGGAAAAGGGAACTTTGTGGTAATTTAGTATAGGATACCACCACAGGGAATGAGAGATTAGATAAAAACCATTTCAAAACCCTTCCCCCACCTAAATGAGGTGAGGTTTGAGACTCTACCAAACCTTACAAATCATTTATTTAACAAAATTATTTCCTATATTAATAGGAACATGAGTAATTAAATGGTTGTGTAGACCAATCCCTTGCCAGGAATTTCGGCCAAGATGGAGTCATTGATAAATGTAATGTCTCAACAATATTTTCTAAGCTTCATCACCTTCCAAGCCTTTAATGATCCATTTAACACTAAGGGAAAGACCTTGGAGTTTAATATTAATAATCCCAATCTCACCATCTTTTTTATGTCAATAAAAAATAGCCTAAGAGACTTTATGAAAACCATGATGACCTTTAGAGTTTCTCATAGAAATTCCATTAAAAGATTCTCCAACTTAACATATGAGGCATTAGATAGAGCCCAGTAGGAAGAGTAGTAAACATAGTAATAGTTATAACCTTAATAAAATATAAAATTTTCCTTATAAATATAAGGGATTAGTGATGGATAAGTGGACAAAGTTAGGGGACAAAAAGGGGCTTACATGTGGACATGTTTTTCTTGAATATTGAAAAATCTAAACTTCTGTAGATAATTTAAGATGGTTACACTCAAAAATTAAGGATGATGTAAGAACATGAATTGTATAAGTTTGAGTCTAGTTTATAAAACACCATTTTATTTAAATATGCACTTAATAAAATGTCATGGTTACACTTAATTTTATTCTGATTCTTAGTAGGGTTAATGGTAGGATAAGCCTCATATACAAGATTGTGAAAGGGAGAAATAATAAAAGTTGGTGCCTTTTTAATCATATTAATTGGGATATAAGAAATCATAGGATAACACTACATAGATAATAAACCCATGGTATTTATATTACAATTATTTATTAAAATTATTAAAACACATATATATTTAAAATTTATAATATCCCCTTTTAGGATATTTGGGAATTTCACATAAAAATGCACATCCAAAACATAACACAACTAAAAAATATTGATTACATTGAAATACTAAATTATAACATAACACTTACATAAACTAATCACAATGTGATCACAATATTTGGCATAATTTAATTCCTAAATCGAATCACCTCATGGGTTAAGAGGGTTTACGTCCTCCAAACCTCATATGAACTAGAGGATTTTTATCCTCCAATCCACTCTAGAAACCAAGGGGGATTTTATCCTCCTAATATCTACACTCCAATGGTTTTCATACTTAATAGATAAGAAGATAAACTAAAGGCTCATGCTTACAAATGCGGGTTTCATATAACAAAAGATTGGTATATGAAAATGCAGAGAGCTCTCCTTATATATAAAATGTAAGAGAGAGAGAGATAAAGAAGGAAAATTCATGGAAAAGTAAAGAAATGTGCCACCCTCATTCATTTATGTGACCCATAATTGTGGTCTTTATCTCCAAGTGTAAAAATGAGTCAAAAGGAAGAGCATTAAGGGATAAAAAATCATCTACCTCCATGTGACTAATAAATCGTACCCATCTTGACACATGTGATCCAAATCATTTATAATAATTTTTTTATTTTATCCCCATGTGCACATAAGATCCAAGATAGGTTATAATCATATTTTGAACAAGTTGAAGACAAAAAAATCATGGATCCACCCAAAAATTTATCCCATATCTCACACATGTGACTCACATCACATGTGGCTCACTAAAGACAAAATCACTTGTCTCTTAGTGGAGTGGGATTCCCTACTCCCTTTACATGCATTTTATTTCATGTAAGATCCCCTATGGTCCATGCCACATCATCCATAAGCCACATCCTCTTCTATATCATCATGTACATCATCCACCACATCACCATGAATAGTGACATGTGAATAGTGCCTATGAATAATATCTTGTGAATAATGACTTGGTACAATATTATTATCTTGCATCACCTAATTTATCCTATGATAATGAAATAGGCTAATGGTCTTTTTCATAGATCACATTTAGAGAAAGGGGACATTACATCCTCCCTTCTCAAAGATTGCTTGTCCTCAATAAATTTAGTTTACTTATTAGTTCCAAATGCTACGATCCCAAACCACTTGTGGGAAATGGTAATTTATAATTCTCAATCCTAATTGTGATATATTTGTCCCAATGTAATTCCACTACACTACTTTGATATAATCATGGACTAGAGGCCACCCATTATGTGATGATAAACACTTTCTCCTGAGTGATTGCAATAACTATATACATATTATATGCTTAGGGTGACCCATTATTTTATATATTATCCATGAATAGAATTAAACATATCAAAAACATATTACGGGAGACAAAATATCCCTTGATAAATTCATCAATTGCTCCACCATTCTCCAATGTCATGTTTTCTAACTCCTGTACACTTTTAGTATGCTACTCATGATGGTTTGTCAATGGACCATTCTCTACAATACTCATAGATGATTTATCTTTGTGTCCATTTGTATGAAAAACATTCATGTCCAATACTAACAACTCTAATTATTTTTTTTATCATTCAATAGAAAATCAAAAAATCTCTCATGTTATTCTATGTTTATATATAGCTCCTTTAATGGAAAGAAATGTTCCATAATTTTCAATTCTTATCTTAATATTAGATCATCCACTCCACCATTATCTTCATCAAATTTATGACCTTTGTTTTCTTTTTCTTTCATGTTTATTTCCATCATGGGCTGCTCACTAACCACTTCTAGCACTAGATTTTCTTTAGAAACTTTTACTGCAAACTCTTCTTCTTTCATTAACAATATTTTCTCTCTTTGGAACCTTAATCAATAATCCTAGATACTTATGATATTTTTGAAATTATTTCAACATTTCTATCATTGATTCTCCAACTATATTCATTTTTCTTCATAAAATCTAGTAAAATTCCCTAGATATCTATAAACAAACAAATTTTCAAACATAAACCCTCAAAAGCTAGTAGGATACATAGCTCTAATACCACTGTAATATCCCCTTTCAGGATATTTTAGAATTTCAAATAAAAATACACATCAAAAACATATCACAATTGTAAAATATATATTACATTAAAATTCTAAATTAAAACATCACACTTACATAAATTGATCACAATGTGACTACAATCTTTCGCACAATGTAATTCATGTATGGAATCACCTCATGAGTTAAGAGGGTTTTCATCCTAAAAACCTCATATTAACTAGATGGTTTTTATCCTACAATACACATTATAAACCAAGAGGATTTTCATCCTCCTAATCTCTGCATTAATGTTTTCATCCTTATGAGATAAGAAAATGAACCAAATGCTCAAGATTATAAATGGGTTTTACATATAACAAAAGATTGATATTTATAAAAGGATAGGTCTCTCCTTATATATAAAACTAGAGAGAGAGAGAGAGAGAGAGAGAGAGAGAGAGAGAGAGAGAGAGAGAGAGAGAGAGAGAGAGAGAGAGAGAGAGAGAGAGAGAGAGAGAGAGAGAGAGAGAGAGAGAGAGAGAGAGAGAGAGAGAGAGAGAGTTCATGGACAAGAAAAGAAATGTGCCACCCTCCTTCATGCATGTGATACATCATTGTGGTCTTTGTTTACATTTCTAAAAAGGAGTCAAAAGGAATATCATTAAGGGATATAAGATTAGTCACCTCCATATGACTAAGAAATTTTTCCCATATTCACATATGTGAGAAAAATCATTCATAATAACTTTTATCTTTATTCCCCATGTGCACATAAGATCTAATAAATGCTATATTCACCTTTTAACCAAGTGGAAGATAATAAAACCATGGATTCACCAATAAATTCATCCCATATCTCACACATGTGAATCTATAAAGACATAATCACTTTCCTTAGTGGAGTGGGATGACTCACTCTCTTCACATGCATTTGATTTCATATGATATCCCTCATGGACCATAACACATCATCCATAAACCACATCCTATACTACATCATCACATACATCACCTACCACATCACCATGAATAGTGACATGTTAATATTTCCTATGAATAGTATATTGTGAATAGTGACTTGGTATATATTCCCTTACATCACTTGATTTAGTCTACTAGAATGAAATAGGCTAATAGTATTGAGTATATGTCACATTTAGAGAAAGGGGACATTACATAATTCAACATTATAAATTAACATACCTTAGTGAGTGGATGCATAAATAAAATCATAATATCAATGTTTACGTTTGTTCCTACTTGTATCGATGAAGGAGTCTCCATTATGGTCATCAAGTGAACAAATAAAATATGAGTTTTAGTTTAGAATATATGTATAAATAAATGTACATATACATGAAGTATAATATTAATGATAAATCAACTTCTTATATGTATAGGTTGGTTGAGTAACAATAACATAGGCACTAGTAGATGACCCATAATCTGGTTTACAAATTTTAGGACCATTTCCTCTTGTGACCTAAAAATTAAAATTATATTATTGAACTTTTTATGTAAATTAATTATTATAGTTTATATACAAATATATCTAAAATTTAACATGTTAAACATATAATATACCTACACATGTGTGGTTAATGTCTCCACCTCAAATTTATGTGAAAAAACATCATATTATATAGCAATAATATAATCCCCCCCCATGAAGCACCACCATCCTTGTATGAGGGTCTAGCCCATATAGCACCATAACATCTGTAATGTTGTAGTTGGGCACCAAAAATGATAGATTAAATGTTACAAAGTTAAATGAGGGTGTCAATAAGTGTGATAAATGCATGCAAAGTGTCAATCTTGACAACATCTTTGACTACAAATGGTTTGTATCATGATAACATGAATTTTGAATATGAACTCTTATAGGCTAACTAGGCACATGACATGCCCCTAATCTATCCTCTATGAAGCCTTTTACTCAGCCCTAAAAATCTAAGTGGTCAAAATAATTATAAATTGTAATGAGGATAAACTCACAATAAGGTCTCCTCAAAAAATAAAAATGAGCCTTGTGGTTATTACAAGGTGCATAATCAAAGACCATCCATGGTCAATCCCAAAACTTTTTCCTTCTCAAAGGATGTATGCACTAATGGATTTGGAAATGTTTTCATGATAATGAAGGCATTGAATTGATTGATAGATCACTAAATAGTGTAAAAATTTGGTATTTTTATATTTTTTAGCCTTGAAAACATGTGCTAACAATTGGTCAGCATAATAATCCATGCATTTATCTCTATAAGATGTCTATTTATCAATATAACCCATTATTGAGTCAATTTAGAATATTAATTCCTCTAATCTATCTAAAAATTAAGTATGATGGGTGTTAGTTTAATTGGTTCCCTCATTCTCTTAATTATCTCTTTAATTTTTAGTTTAGTTTTGACTATATATGTGGCCAAATCCTCTTGACTACCTAGGGGGACTTTTATAATTATAGGAGGGATAGGAGAGTTAGGAATTTTAGATGGATATGAGGACCAAGAGGTTTGGGAGGGTTAGGAGGGTTGGGATGGTTAGCATGGGTTTTTATTTCACTTGAATGGCTTGTACAAATAGAAAAGTAATTTATTTTAACAAATAGTAACGAAAATCTAAAATAATTGGTAATTTGTATGTTACATTATAGGAATTAATTTTATTAACCTCACCTTTGTATTCGTATTGTCAATTTATTGACACAAACAAAAGATATTGTGGTGGATGTGGTCGATTTGTGTCCTCTTAGAAATTGTAGGTCACAACATGAATTCAGTTTGTGTTGTAGAGAAAAAATACATAAAAAAACACTTTTAGAAAATGAGGAATTAAATTTTATTTTTTGTTTTTATAATAAATGCATTTAAAACATGTGTGTATTTATATGTCAAAGGAATGCATAGTATTTCTATGTCATAGTAATGTTTACACATTTATATAACATAAAATAGATACGTTATGGCTCAGTAATGAATGATCCTATTTAAATGTAACACATATGTATTATGTCAATAAAGGGTACATGTTTCTAACAATTTCATGAAATATCCATGAAATGGTCCATTAAATTGTTATAATTACCTTACTATTATTCAATTTATTTATCTATCTATGGATTTTACCTGTCTATTTTCATCAATGATACATAATACGTTACCATATAATGCTTAAACTATCTCATATCATTCCTACACTATTTCCAATCTCAAGAGAATTTTCCATAAATTTATAGGAAAGGTATGTGAAATGTAGATATGTATATTATATTGGACATATCCATACAGTTTCTATCTTAAACAAATTAAAACATTCATTTGGGTCATCCCACATGTTTATCAAGATGACCAAATGCAATTCTCAAAAGGTCTATATTTTAAGTATTTAGGACTTATTAGATGTAAATCCTATGTTTTTAAAGAGTTGAGTATGGCAATAACTTGAAATAAATATAAGAAATAGTTAATTTGACAAGTTCTTCCCAAAATACTAAATACATAAAGAAAGTGTACTTATATAGTGAAAAACAAGTATTTATGTGACTCAATAGGTTGGAATAGGCTTGGAGATCAGCTAAACATCATTCTATGACTATAGTTGAAATTAAACTTTAGAAAATAGTACCCTTATGAGGACAATAGCATGATGTGGCACTAATCTCCAATTATGGCACTAGTGTCCTTAGAAGATTTGTCTAAAAAATTTCAAGAAAGTTTTGAAAGAGTTTGAGGGACCTATAGTTCATTATGTGACTTTAGGAATTTTACCTATGCCACTCTTTTTCATGATTCTATTTCAAAAACCTAATGAATTCCTACACACATGAAACAACAACTACATCAAAAGTAGAAGAAAGGGTAAAACTAGGTTGTGGGATATTATGATCGCATAGAGCAGAACTCCTATTTTCCTAGTCATTGCCTACATTAACCCCATTGCTAGGTAACTTAGATTTAATGTAGTTACCCCTTAGGGAATGTGCATAATCAACACATAGTATGCTCGAATGACTTTTTCTTAGGCCCTTATTTGATCAAGCATTCAAGTATAAATGTGGTAGTTAAGTAATATATAGTGTATTGAGTTGTACTATTGACTAATTTTATGTAGTTATGTGCTAAGATAGTAAGTTCTAGATGTAAAATACCTTTTGATTACCTTTATATAAAAGTAACTTTGATTTGAGTGTAAGACCTTGTTTTCTAGCTGACAAGATGCACAAAATGGATAAAAAATGTAATAAAAGGCTCAAAGGAGGTTATGAACTAAAACATAGTGGAAAATGGCTATTGGACACTATCTACAAAATGTGGACATTATCACCGTTTGACACTACTATCCAAATAAGGGAGATAGTGTCCCAAGGTCTAAAAATAGAGTTAATACTAGGCATAATAGGCTAGGGGGGCTTGTGATTGAGAGGAGATGACTTAAGACAACTTAGGGTCTAATAAATAGGGAAAATAAAACATAAGAAAGATCAAAAGACACAAAATCACCATGAAAATGAGGGATTTATTCATCACTATTACTTTCATGTGACAAAAAACCAAAATACATATTACTTACATTTGCTTGAACAAATTAGGGTGTATACATTTTCCCCCTTTCATTCTAGTAGTGCAATAAAATAATAGTACTGGATTAAAAGAAAAAGAGGAATGTGTACTTATGCTTACCTGTGCATATGGGATCTGAACTTGGACCACTTATTGGTAAAAGAAGTGGAAATGGGATAGAATGAAGTATGTGAAAAGGAAATCCATAATGTGGTTGTCACATGAATTGAATCTTAATAATAAACTAAATTGTGAGGAACAAAACCCTATTTTCCCCCACCCTAATATCTTGACTAAATCTGAGTATCTAAACTAAAATTGAATGTCAAAACTATCATTCATCCTACATAATCTTGGTCTAGTGGCAGGCTATGGATGAACAACTATATATGGTAATGTGACCCAAATTAGTTAGATCATGGTGGCGTCCTGGTGACATCTTGGTGATTATCTTAGTGTAACCTAGAAATCTAAACATGAGAATGGGATAACTTTCCATTCTATTTCTATGATTTGTTAATCCCTATGGGATTAAGGATGTGTGTCCTACATCACTCCCCAAAACTTGTATCTAAGTAATGTAACTATGTATTTGTATATTTGAGTCAAATAATATATCTAAGTAAATTGTAAATCTGAGTAAACTTGTATGTCTGAATATGTATATTTGAGTAATCATGTGTGTCTATATATCTATATATTTGAGTCAAACTCTATATCTATGTAAACCTATGTGTCTGAATATATGTATATTTGATTCAAACTATATATTTGCATAAACCTATGTCTTTGAATATTTATATATCTAATTCAAACTATATATCTATATAAACACATGTGTCTATATATCTAAATCAAATTTTATATCTATGTAAACCTATGTGTTTGAATATATATATATATATATATATATATATAAGTCAAACTATATATATATATATATATGTGTGTAAACCTAAGTGTCTGAATATATGTATATATAAGTTAGACCATATATGTGTAAACATATGTGTCTGAATATCTATATATTTGAATTAATCTGTGTGTCTATGTGAATTTGTATCTGAACCAATATATGTATCTATGTGAATCTCTGCCTAAACCAATCTATGTGAATATCCCCCTTTTGGTGAGAGTTCTAAGTTGTGGTAAGGGTGTCTAACCAAAAGTGGTACCAATGGCTATGATGGTGATAGTTAGTTATGATGATATTTTTTTTAGGTTTAAATATTTTGTCAATTGTGATGGGTCAATTATTTAAATCGCTAGTAGGATTGACCTTTGGTTTATATTGAGTTTGTTAAGAGAATATAAGTTTTTCATTATGTAAATTTGAATGTGATAAGGATATTAGTGGAACTAATATAGGGTGACGTACATCGAGGTCAAGTCCCATACACAAAAAATGTATCATAAATTGGAGTTACGATTCTCTGGATATCACATTTCAAATAAGTTGGTATTAGTTGGTGAAATTGGCATGCTTGATCAACCTTAGTAAGGTGGAAATTTAAAAAATGTGACTTCAATAGGTTGGTTTATATGTTTAATAAATCATTTGAATCATTTATTATGATAGTAATTATATGTTCTAAGCTAGAAAGTATGTTAAGGAGATGAGGAACAAGTGTGGCCTGGTATGAGGAGGTGGAGGAACTTGTCCAAGCTAGAAGGAGGTTACCCTGGTAAGGAGTCTATTATTTTTCCTTGGTTTTGACACATTTAGTATATTTTTTATTACTTTTACTAAAAATTTAGTAGTTTAGGGTCATTTTTATAAAGGTGGTGTTATTGTCTTGATAATGGCACTAGTGTCCAAGACATGGTAGTTGTGTCTTGGGTATAGTACTATTATCCAATGCTACTATCCCATATGCAATACTAGTGTCCACTAGGCCTAGTTTATGGTGCTTGTTATTCATGAATGGTATTTTATGTCTTTTTTATATTTATATGATATTATTGTGATGCTAATGCTATATTTTTATTTTATAGGCTGATGTACGAATGAGAGAGTTCTAGAGTGGCCAGATGATGGAGACATTATGGGGATTACCTTTGATAAATAAAGAGATATTTTTGATAGAGTTGGTTTGGGTCATGTGGCATCATTGTATATGATGCCCTAGGACAAACATATGATGATAGAATTATGTGAGATGTGGGACATAAATACTAGTATCTTTTGTCTACCTACTACAAAGATGAATGTCACCATGGAGGATGTCTATAAGATTCTAAGCATATCTATTACTAGTTAAAGAGTAGTGCTATAAGAGGATACTAGCGACCAATTTATAGAGAAATATGCAAGGTGTATTTCTACAATGTCTTTGGGGACTCATTGGGTAGGGAACTACAGTGATGTATTGTTGTCACTAATTGTCACAATGAATGTTCCATGGTTACAAAAATTATTAGGAATTTGTGTGGTTTCATTTGTTGTTGTATATGGGAGCGGGGTATCCATCCCATATAGGATTCATGGGATAGTACATGATATAGAGGATCATAGGTGTGCTCATGGGGTAACACTATTTTAGCCCATATATATTGGTATTTATACCACTTAGGAGATGTGTGCAAGTGGTATTGGGTCTTATACACTATTGTATTATTGGGATTATGAGCATATAATAGTGTGTATATCATTTTTACCTCTATGGAATGATTGGTCTCACCATCAACCATTTATAGAGAGGTGTACTAGCATGATGCATGTGCCCAAGAGGATCATGATATAGCTTTGATAAGTGCTTGATAGTTTGTCATCTGGAGACATTATCTCAATGTCTTATAGGGGCTATGAGGGTTAAAATGAGAATGGTGTTTAGATGAGATGAGTGCGAGTGATATGTTAGTTTCATGTCCATTGGGTCAATGTATCTAAGAGTTTTCAATATCATCAAGTGCCACAAAATTTTTATGTTACTCAAGATGTGCCACTAACACCATTGGTATGGATGAGGAGTTCTTAGGATCTAGTGAAAACCATTAGTTGTAGAGTTATATATCATTCCATTGATAGAGAAGGATATGGTAATTGATATATCATAGTTGGATGATGTAGGAGTGAGTGATTCCTATGTATCATGGTGGAGGGAAAATAGATGGGTACCTCCATTCCATAGAAGTATGTTCATTATGGAATATGTGATATATGTCGATCCCCTTAGGGACATTGAGAGTAGGTTGATATTGTATATTTGTATATTTTGATTACTTATTTATTTGGGTGGGTATATATTGTATTGTCTTGGTATGTGTAGGTTTAGGTGATGATGAGTATTGGGAGATTACTATTAATTTTATGCTCTGAGTACTAAAATGTCACATCCTTAATGATGTTGTGGATTATGGATTAGTGGAGAGGGCCACATATGTTATTTGTGTCCATGTTTGTCTATTTGTTCAAGTATCCATAGCTAATATAACACATAGGTGAGAAAATAATATAAGGACAAGGTACATGCAAAGTTATAGAGATAAGTTATGCCCATACCTAATGCTCTGGGTGAGGAGGGTAGCTAGATAGTGGAGGACTATATATGTATATAGTGAGATCATGTGGAGGTTCTAGTCAAGTTGGGTGTGTTATGGGAGAGAGTGAGTAGATTCAGGCCCTAATAGAGGTCATGGAATGATAGTGGGGCTTCCAATTCTAGTATGTATGTATTAAAAGTGAAAGTAAAGGGGTTGGTCCTAGTGACCAAGTCCAGATTATTGAGTGATTTATAGTTGAATATTAAAACTATGCTCTAAGTTATAAATATATATGGTTTTTTTATTATATGGACATTATGTATATTCGTATCTTGACTTATTGCATCATGTATTTTTACATGTGTTTTATTATATCCATTGTGTTATATGTTGAAATGAAAATATGTTATATGTTTAAATAATGGTAATGAATTGTTTATTTATTTATTTATTAATGTTTTCTTAGACATATATAGAGGATTGGGAATACTATTTGTCAGTATGGGTGTTATATGAGTATCATAAGATATCATAGTGTGGATCATGTCACTATGGTATGCACTATATGAACTTAGATGACTCAGTAAACAAGTGACCATATTACTCATGTTGTGTTAGTGTAGGAGTAGATGCTATAATTGATATTGTGCATGGTACACTAAAACTATCTAGGTGTGTCTACTATATATCAAAGATATTGATTGGCTATCATACTAAAACTTTTATGTAAGCTCTATGATTTATATAAAATATCTTGATTGGATGCTAAACTATGTTCTAATTTATGTGATCTCTTATAAATATATTTATCGGTGGGGAAACTAAGACTATGCTTTGATCCATGTGGTTATTTCCAAATATATTAATTGGTGGGAAAAATGATATTGTGCTTTGATTTATGTGATTATTTACAACTATATTAATTAGTGGTCAAATTCAAAATGTGCCCTAATCTTTATGAATTGGTTTCCATATCTACTAAATCCATGGTGCATAAGATATCTCATAAGTAGGTCTCCTAGAAACCACATGGCTCATATAATGAGTAACTAATGGATCCTTAAATGGAACCTCTTGGGATAACTTGATTATAGAGGAGTGTGATTTAGGATATTATAAATACTAATATTTTTATTCCCCCTATGTCAATGATGTAATACCTCTATTGATGTACTAGTTGATACAATCTCAAAGTGCATAATAGTTATTGTTCGAATGTCCATTTATCTTATGAAAATTGTAATATCGTTTATTTTCTATCCTATACAAATAGTGTGTTAGATGGTGATGAGTAGAAGGAATTGTGATCATTTCATTATCTAATAATGTAAATATGATATCATGAGGTTTATCTCTATCTCAAAATTGTATCAACCCTTTGTTTATGTCTTAGGCTCTACTCACTATAGGATGTGCTTTATGAAGTGGATCTTTGCCCTTGTTGAGTGTCTTGATTAGATATTTATATTCCACTTATTTATTAATCATAAGTGGAGGAGGTTATTTTACCATGTTATATGACTATCTCTCTAGGAAACCTACATCCAAATTTGTCTTTAAATGTGTATTAAATAGTCCCAAATCTATCTCTAATGCCATAGTTGTGTTACATATATGATAGAATGATTTGGATGTTTGATATAATAATTTATCCTTAAGAGTAAAAATGAGGCCTCTAACAAAGATATAATGTACCTATATATCTACCGAATAGTAAATCAATTTATGCATACATGACTTGAATATTAAAAATGTTAGAGAGTTGTCAATGATATATCCAAGGTGACCAAGGATGTTGATGAGGTGTCATGTGTCCTAGAATGATAATGACAAAGTATGCTTTAATATGTTTCAATGTTCTTGAATAATTCTCTAGTGTTTCTCTTAGTGAGGAAATTTATGGATGTTATTGATAGTATGGACATGTTTTAGATACCTTATGTGGTGTTATGAGTGCTTAGAGTGTTTATGGAAATGAAAGGAATTCATCAAAGCAATCATAAGAGTGTCTAGGTTCAAGTAGTCATTTTGGTAGACAAGGATAATTAAGAAATTTGATGATGTAATATTCTACACATATGAATATTTCAAGAGAATTTTGATACATGGATGGATTCCCCTATGATAGGTGATCATGTGGTTCAAATTTTAGGTCTGGACATGAAACGTAGCAAAAGTTATTAAGGTGTAAAGTTGGCTTCTCAAATAGAGTTTAGTAAGTTTCCATACTTAGCCAAATTTGTGATATCAAATATCTATGGTGAGAATTAAATAAAATAAAATATATAATAGTGAGCATCTAATTTGACTAGATAAGGATCTAACAGAGCACATGATCTTGTCCGGTTGTGATCCAATAGAGCACGTGAAGTCAATATGTCAAAGGTTCTTGAGATTACATGTGCTAGTGATATGAGTCTCAATCTAGATGATTTGATAGAAGATAAATGACATATGGGTGTTCATGTAGATGGAGATCAATGAAGCAGCTTGATTCAAATATTTAATGCATAGAAGGAACATGAGGGTACCAAATGTCTTAATCATAGAAGTGTAGATTGAAGATCAACAGTGAGCAATGTAATTAAAAGTTAGGAAAATTCTAAGGAGATCGATGGAACACAATTTATCTATATTTCATGGATCTTGAGATGAAGACACTTGTCTAAAATATTTTCATTTACTAGTGACCGTTGGCATTTGCATATTCAAATTAACAAAGGAAAAACTAGTATGTATTGTTTGAGGTATAACTTTTGATATATACAAAAATTGATAATGGTGTAAAAGGTAAAGTTGTTGATAATTTAAAGAGATATACAAAAAAATTAGTTTGGAGTCTTGAATTTTTGTACAAACACATTTATTTCAGTTTTACGCTGACTATTTGTTTGTTCATGGTATTATTGTGTACAAAATATTGTTTAAGCAATTTATGCATTAGTAGAAGAGTGTTTTGCCAAAAGTAATCAACTGAAGATGTCATAAGGGTCATGCAAAATGGAACCATGTATTTTAAAGTTATCATTTGTTCTTAATTTAATTGCTAAAGTTATAAATGGGGTAATAGGTCTCCATGAGACCCATAAGGGGTAATAGGCCTAATTGAAAGGTGTAGTTACATAAGTGTGACCCATAGATGCTATGACCAACCTATGAGGATGTTATTGAGTTATGTTAGAATTATAGAAGTATTAAGGGTTAAGTAAAGTATTATGTCTAACCTATAAGTTTTTAATCATGAATACTCTATAAATAGTAAAATCTAAGGTAATGGTTTCAAGACTTGATGTGGATGTGTTGAGAGATCAAAAGATAGAGATGAAATAAAAAATAGAGGGAGTGAACTCAGTAGATGGAATAAATTATAGATCATAATGAGGATTAATGAAGAATCCTAGAGTGATCCAAAAGGGTTGATTATATGCATTACTTGTATGAGAAATTTTGAGTGTGTGTGATGAGTTGAAAGAGAGAGTAGAGTCGAGCAAGTGTATAATTAATCAAAGGAGAGAACTTTTGAAAGGGAAGGCATAGATCAGTAAGGACCATCAGAGTGTGACAAAGATCAAACATGTTTATTTGATCATGTTAACAAATAAGAACACATAATTCATTAGACCTAATAATCCTATAAGAGGTTGATTAAGTGAGTAATCCCTAGAGGTTGTTTGAGAGAGATAGAAGGGTGAAAAAGAGTGCAACAAAAAGAAGTCCATAATCATGTGTAGAAGACATCAAATTAGAGACAGAGATTATATCAAGGTAATTGAGTGGGTTATTGGCTACCTAGAGGGTTATTTCCTCCTTGTGTGATGGGTATCTCACTAAATTAAGGGATGGATGTTCCTTGATCAGTTAGTGCTAACCTAAATTTGGATCTTGTTATTATAGGATTGTAGTCCATTTTGTAGGTTATAGTGATTTTTATTCCCCAGGAGGGTATTTCCATGTAGATCTTGTGTTATGTGTGTGATATTTCTTATCTTTATTATTCATTACTATAAATGATGTGTAGGCTTCATGAATGATAATTTTATTTGGTTAAGTGTTTGAAAGGATTGAATTGAAGTTTGTATTATCTACCTTCACTGATGCACCCCCTTATAAGTGATTGTACCTCTAGAAATTGGTATCAAATTAGGTTATTCATTGCAAGTTTAACCACTTGAAGGTGATCAAAGTTACAATATGGTAAGTCAACATATGCAGTATTTATCTACAAAACAATCAACAATGTTTAATGGGTCCAATTATGTTTTTTGGAGTGCAAGTATGAAGACCTACATCATGTAAAGAGGTTTGGACATTTGGAAATCTATTTTGGATGGATATTCATCCCCCCTAACCCATCCAACTAGTGCAACTAGTAAGAAGCTGTGTGAGAGAAATTTTAAGACAATGAATGCCATCACATGTGGTCTTTCATTGACTAAGAACACCAAGGTAATTCATTGTAAATCTACCAAAAAGATATGGGATAAATTGTATTTCATTTATTAAAAATATTCAAAGGTCAATTCAGCCAAGTTATAGACTCATTGAAGACAATTTGAGATTCTCAAGATGAAGGAAGAAGATTCTATGGTATCCTTTTTGCATAGAGTTGATGAGATTGTCAACATTATCATATGTCTTGGAGAGAATATTGAATAAGATATTATAGTAAAAAAAGGTTTTAAGGTCTCTCTCCCTTAATTTTGATTCTAAAGTGTCTACTATAAAAGAAATTCATGATCTTACTCAGATGAAGATGGATGAATTGCATGTCATCCTTACTACCAATGAGATGAGAGTCAACAATGACAAACTAGAAAAGGAGGAATCAACATTCAAGACATTAATGAAGTAAAATAAGATAATAAATCAAGGTAAGGAAGTCAAGTATGATGAGATATCTGATGAAGATGGATGAATTGCATGTCATCCTTACTACCAATGAGATGAGAGTCAACAATGACAAACTAACAAAGGAGGAATCAACATTCAAGACATTAATGAAGTAAAATAAGATAATAAATCAAGGTAAGGAAGTCAAGTATGATGAGATATCTGATGATGAACTAATATTTTTGTTTACAAGTAAATTAAAAATATGATTAGGGAAGTATAAGGGTAAGCTACCATTCAAATTTTTCACTTGTGGAGAAGTAGGACACTTTGCTAACAAGTGCCTTCATAAGCATAATAAGAATGATGATGAAGAGTATGGTGAAAGAAAATATGGAGGCAAGAAGACATTTCAGTATGATAAGAGGAATAAATATTTAGAAATTCTGATAATAAAAAGTCATTAAAGGGCAAGAAGAGTCTCTACACCAATAAATATTGTAACTCATCAAATAAGAGTGAAGATAGTGATTTTGAGTTTGATAGTAAATATGAAGTCCTAAACATGGCTGATGAAAGTAGTTACTCATATCAAAAAGAGTCTACTTGGAATGATATAGATAATGAAGAAGATAAGGATTACTATGAGACTAAATTGAGGAATGATCATGAAGAATTGAAGATTGAGAAGAAGATGAAGTCTTAAATAAAGGACTATGAAGAACAATTCAGTGTGTTTGAGGCAAGAATGAATGAAGACACAAAGGAGCATGAATATATAATCAAGCATCTTAGTTTTCAATTAGAAATCATATCTACAAGCCTAAAAGCTAAAGAATATGAGTATTTAAGGTATGTGATTAAAAATGAGTCATTGAAATTTGACTTAGAAATACATCTCATAAGATGAAGTCATTTGTGATGTTTAAAAAGAGTTTGAGTGATCTAGATAACATTATGAATATTCAAAATAATTCTAGTAATAGAACTAGACTTGGTTACAAATAAGAATAAAAGAATGTAACTCAAAACAAACTGAACACTAATTTGAACAAAGATAATCAGACCTTGAGGGTTAATAATCAGTCAAGAAATGAAGATGATGGAAGAATGAAGATAAATCAGATCAACTATTCAAATTCCATGAGGTATGTCAAATTTAATGGTTATTTTTACACTTGAAATCAATTTGGTCATAGGGCTAAAGAGTTTAGAATACTTACTAAGAATGAGTGGAATTAATAGTCAAGTGGTATAAGAAAGTTTGAATGCTTCAACTATCATGATGTGGGACACTTTACAAAATGTTGTTCAAATAAAGTATGGCAAGTTGAGTTTCCTTTAAAAAGAGTGGTTTGATACAACTTTGAGAAGATTGGTCACATTTCTAGGTTCTACAAGAAAAGGTTATCAAGTCAAAACAAGTTTAATCAGAATCCTAGAGAGCAAGGAAGAAGGCTAGTTAACTCATGGAAACCAAAATTAGAAAGTGTGAGTCATGATGAGTCTGCAGGTCTAAGTGGTCTATATTTTTTGTGGTGGAGAATGCAATAAAGGTTAAAGAATATTGAGATCTCTCATTATCTACTCATGTTGTAAATGAAGAGAAAAGGCTCAAGGAGAAGACTAAGATGCTACTTGAGGCTAGTCCTGAGGTGTGTATAGATCTAAGTGAATGTCTTTTTATTCTTGAACAAGTTTCACGTGAAGAGCATCAGTTGTCAATGTCTTTTGATAAGGTATGTCATGAATATATGTTATCTCTATGTATTGTCAATTAAAGCTTACAGGAGAAGGAGAATGTTGTATTAGATGAGCATCTTATTTCTCTTAAGCCTAAGAAGAAAAAGGACAATCAGTTCTATAGCTACAAGATGTCCAAGAAAGAGAAGGAATATGAGGAGTTATGAGAAGCTCTTGGTTTCACATTGTTCTAGGACATTTTAGGTTAGGGTGTCTCTACATATGCTTCTGAGGAGACATTTTCTTGTGGAGAAGCAAGTATGTGTGCTCAAGGTGTATTCATGGATTTTGGTTCTAAAGGTCTGTAGGTAGAGCATAGAGGTTTCCAAGTGTCAAAATAGAATTAGTTAAGAAGACATATTGAAGATATATATTTTTTAGATAGAGCATGGAGGTAGGGGGAGCTAACTAAGTTAGTTTGAAAGGCTTGAAGAGCTATGCATGATGTGAAGGGGAGCATATGTGATATGTTCCAATTATGATGGAGATATGAAGAAGTCTTCTATAAATGTGAACTTAATCATGTTGATATGATGACTTGATAAAACCAAGTCAGGGGCTTAGACAATGTATTGAATCCTCATGCATAAAAAAAGGGGGAGCTTTGTAAATGGTCATGTTCTAGGATCAAAGGACTGTGTAGTTGAATCTAAGAGAAAAGGTATGGAGGAAATTATGTTATTTCTTCATATTTGGAGATTGTCTAAATGTGCTCAAAGGGTGCATAAAATCAAGTGACTTAGGGGGAGTCCCTCTTAATGTTTTCAAGTATTTTCAAGTCCTCAAGATCAAAAGATGGGCCCATTTTGTCATTATGTTAGAGGGGGAGAAAGAAATTGAAGAGAGAGATAAAGTTTGAGCATAATCTTTGTATTAGTGTTGACATCAATGATAAAGGGGGAGATTTTTGGAGAGATGTCAATGATGTCTCCAAGGTGACAAAGCATGTTGATGAGGTTTCATGTGTGCTTGAATGATAATGACAAACTATGCCTCAATATGTTTTAGTGTTCCTACATGTTTATTTAATGTTTGTCTTAGTAAGGCAATTGATGGATATTATTAATAGTGTGGACATTTTTCATAGACCCTATGGGGTGTTATGAGTTCTTAGAGTGCTTATGGAAATGAAAAGAATTCATTAAAGAAGTCATATGAGTGTATAGGTTCAAGTAATCATTTTGATAGACAAGGCTAAGTAAGCAATTTGATAACATCATATTTCACACAATAAAGATTTCAGGAGCAGTTTGATACATGGATGAATTCCCCTATGATAGGTGATCATGTGGTTCAAATTTTAGGTCTAGATATGGAATGTAGAAAAAGTTATTAAGGTGTAATGTTGACTTCTTAGATAGAGTTAAAGAAGTTCCCATACTTAACCAAATTTGTGATATCAAAGATATATGATGATCATTCAATTGAATCAAAGATCTAATGGAAATCATATAATTTGATAAGATAAGGATTTAATGAAGCACCTAATCTTATCAAATTATTATCCAATGGTACGTGTGAAGTCAAGATGTCAAAGGTTATTGAGATTTCATGCACTAGTGACATGTGTATCAATATCAATGATTTGATAGAAGATCAATGGAACATATGTGTTTCCTTAGATGGAGATTGATGGTGTATCTCAAGTCAAATAGTCAATGTGTAAAAGGCACGTGAGGGTGCCAAGTTTTTTAATTATATAAGTGCTTATCAAATATTAACAAAGAGTGATGTAAGTTAAAGTAAAGAGAGTTATAAGGAGATTAACAAAGTGAAATTGATCTATATTTTAGAGAGAATGAGATGAAGACATGTGTCTACAATATTTGCATTTACCAGTAACCATTGGAATTTGAATATTCACATTAACAAAGGAAAAACTAGTTTGTATTTTTTGAGCTATAACTTTTAATATATGCAGAATTTAATAATGGTGTAAAAGGAAAAGTTATAGATAATTTTAACGGGTATCTATAACAATTAATTTTGAGGTTTGAATATTTTTACAAACACATTTATTTCAATTAAAATCTGACTATTCATTTGTTCATGGTATTCTTGTGTATAAAATATTGTTTAAGCAATTTATACTTTAGAAAAAGAGTGTTTTGGAAAAATAAGTAACTTACATATGTCATAAGGGTAATGTGGACTCGACCCATGTATTTTAAAGTGATATTATGCTATTTAATTTTCTTAATAAAGTGATAAAAGGAGTAATAGGTATTTATAAGACCTATAAGGGCTTCTAAGGCCTAATTAAAAGGCATAGCTACTTAAGTGTGACCCATGGATGCTATAACCTACCTATGAGGATGGTATTGAGATATGTGTTAGAATTATAGAAGTCTTAAGGGTTAAAGAAATTATTATTTCTGACTTATAAGTTGTTATTCATGAAGACTTGATATGGATGTGTTGAGAGAGCAAAAGATAAAGATGAAAGAAAGAGATTAGAGGGAGTGTACTCAGTGTATGGATTAATGTAAAGAGTAGATTGAGGATAAATGAATAATCATAGAGTGATCCAAAAGGGTTATTTAGATGCATTGCTCGTATGATAAAGTGTGTGTGTGTGTGTGTGTGTGTGTGTGTGTGTGTGTGTGTGTGTGTGTGTGTGTGTGTGTGTGTGTGTGTGTGTGTGTGTGTGTGTGTGTGTGTGATGATTCAAAAGAGAGAGTAGAGTTGAGCAAGTTTAGAATTGACTGAAGGAGATATTCTTTGGAAGAGAAGGTATAGGTTAGTAAGGACCATTAAAGTGTGACAAAGATTATACATGTTCATTTGATCAAATTTATAAAGATGAACACATATGTCATTATACTTAATAATCCTAAAAGAGGATAATTAAGTGAGTATGTCCTAGAGGCTATTTGAGAGAGATAGAAGGGTGAATAAGAGTAAAATAAATAAAAGTCCATCATTAGGTGTAAAAGACATCAGATAAGAGGTGGAGATCAGACCAAGGTAGATCAATGCGTTCTTGGTTACCTAGGGGGTTGGTTCCTCCTAATGGGATGGGTGTCTCACTAAATTAAATAAGGGGTGTTCCTTAATCAGTTGGTGCTAGTTTAAGTTTGGATCTTGTTATTATAGGACTATAGTCTATTTTACAAGTTCTAGTGGGTTTTAATCACCAAGAGGGTTTCCTATGTAGATCTTATGTTATGTGTGTGATCTTGCTTATATTTATTATTCATTTCTATAAATGATGTGTATGACTCATCAATGATAATATTATTTTTTTAAGGGCTTGAAAGGATTGGAATTGAAGTTTGGATTATCTAGCATCACTGATTCACCCCCCATCTCAATGACTGTACTTATAACAAAAATATACTCAATTATTAGTTCTATCTCACCATAGTGTAGTGAAGGTAACATCTCATAAATGACTCAAGGTCTTATATTATATATGTAGTGCTTGATAAAGATCACTTATAACTCATCATATGTATGTAGTGAACCACTAAAGAGTACATGATGAAACCAATTTAATGCATCACCTTTTAGAGACATTAAAAATAAATGTAGTAGAGTCAAATTGTTTGTGACATATAACATGGATTTACAATAATATTAAAGGTCTAAATATGGGTCTCCATTCCATTCAAATTTTTAGTAACACTAGTATTTGAAATAATCATCATCATAATCATTATAAATGAAATAATTACCATGTGCTAATGTGAAATCTTCAAAATTTGTCCATTAATTATTATAATTATGATAAAAATTCATAAATTCATCAACTAGGTGAGGGGTAAGAGGATTCTTAGATGTCATTATAAACCTTCCAAATACGACAATGTAAATAATGAATAAGAAACACATAATAAGTATAATATAATATAGCATATATATGTGTGAAACTATGGGAAATATTCAACCCAATATATAGAAAAAAAATTAGGATGGTACTTGAAACCATAAAGGCTAGTTTTTAGATGTATAAGGACCTAGTATATGGATCTATGATTTGATGAGGGTTGTTTGGAAAAAAAATAACTAAATTAATGACACCCTAATATAGGATTGATTTGGATGATTTAGGTTTTACCAAAAATTATGAAAAAATATAAGTTTGTAACCCTAATCTAGTGTACAAAAAATGAATAAGGTAAACCCTAGGATAAACTAGGGTTTTGAAAAATATTCAAAGTACGTCGGGTTCACCAAAGGTTTTAACTATTTAGGAATTATTAGTTGTAAATCCTATGTTTTTAAAGGGTTGAGTATGGAAATAACATGAAATGAATACAATAAATAGTTAATTTGACAAGTTATTCCTAAAATAATAAAGACATGAAGAAAGTGCTAAAACAGGCTTGGAGATCAGCCAAACATCTTTTGTTCTTTAGTTATAGTTGAAATAAAACTTTAGATAGTAGAACCCTTATGAGGAAATTAGTGTCATGTGGCACTAGTTTCCAATTATGGTGCTAGGTTCCTTATTAAAAGAGTTGTCTAAAACATTCAAGAAAGTTACAAGAGAGTTTGAAAGACTTGTAGGTGATTTTATGACTTCTTGAAGCTCACCTGTGTCACTATTTGATGTGAATATATTTCAAAACCCTAATGAATAATTTTATACATGAAAAATAACTGAATCAAATACAAAATAAAGGAAAAAACTAGGTTTTGGGATATTAAAATTGCATGGCACAGAACCCCATTATCTTGGTTGTTACCTACATTAACTCTAATGCTAGGGGTCTTAGATCACATGTAGTTATTCCTTAGGGAACATGCATAATAATGGCACATGATATGCTATAATGACTTTATCTTAGTCCTTTATTTGATTAAAGATGCAAGTCTAGATGTGATAACTGAGTAATATGTAGTGTATTGAGCTATACTATTGATTGATTTTATGTAATTATGTGATAAGATAGTATTAGATGTAAAATTCCTTATGAGACTCCTTACATCAAATGAACATTGATTTGAATGTAAGACCTTGTTTTCTAGATGAAAAGATGTAAAAGAGGGATAAAAATCATAAAATAAGGCTCAAGGTAGGGTTAGGACCCAAAACATGTAAGAAAATGACCATTGACTAACACCTCATGGCATTACTATCTAGATAAGAGTGTTAGTGCCCTAATGTCTGAAAATAGAGTTAGGACTAGGAAAAATATGATAGGACCCCCCCCCCCCCCCTTTATTTGGAGGAGATGACTTAGGACTACTAAAGGTGAAATAAATAGGGAAAAATACATTAGAAAGATTAAAATACCCCAAATAACCATGCGAACAAGGTTTATATTCATCATTAAGACATTTATGTGAACAAGCAATAAAAGACATAGTACTTGTGGTTGCTTAACCAAACTAAGATGTATATATTTTCACTATAAATACAATTCAAAAGTTATTCATTAAAATTCAATATCTATCTGGCATATATTTATTACATTAAATTAAACTCTAATAAAATATGCCTTATTAAACAAATTCAATATCAATCACTATGATCTATCATGAATAAAATCTGAACAATTTAAAATCAAATCAAGAACTAACATTGTAAATTATCAAAGCCAAATATCTAGCTATATACATATAGTGAAATAACATAATTTCATAATCACACTAGGTGGTAAAACCACATGTAGGTAGTGGTCAATCATCAAAGGATATGATTGGGGCCAACTTATCCCATTACACTTTCCCTTCCTTTTTAAATGTTTATATCTCTCATAAGTGTCCCTAGGGTTTTCAAGGTAAGGAGAAGAAAAACAAAATTTTCTCAAGTCATTAATATAAATTAAATATCTCAACCCTCTTTATAAAAACATGTGTAGGAGGTGGAGCAAACATAGTTTCATCATAATCAAAGTAGATAAGTCTATAGTTAGAAGACAAGACTGAATTGCATTGTTATCCAAGGAGTGCAAACTTGTTGAAACATAGGAACTAAAGTGTTCCTAAGCTTAAGTTATCACAATCATATTTTATTTATTTATTGTTATTAGACATATGGTATAGTTAAATAGAAACTAAATTAAGAAGAACAAGATTTTATTCATGTCACTAATATAAATTATCTCAACCCTCTTTATAAAAACTTGTGTAGGAGGTAGAGCACTCATATTTTCATCATAGTCAAAGTAGATAAGTATGTAGTCAAAAGACAAGACTAAATTGCAATATTATCTAAGGAGTGAAAACTTGTTAAAACATAGGAACTAAAGTGTTCCTAATCTTAAGTTATCATAATCATATTTTATTTATTGAAAATTGAATTTGCCTTGGGACCTTCTCCACTTGATTCACCACCAAGCAACACTGATGGCAGTCCTATGCATGAGATTCCTCAAACTAATGACCAGCGTATTTTTTTCCCATTCCCAATTTATTGGTAGAAAATAATAAAGCTTATGTTCTTGAATTTATTCTTCCAAAACTTGATGAATTAAAAACATGGTAACATTGAAAAAAGTATTTATTTAGGAAATAAATGCCCATTTCCACAACCACAGTCAACGATATCCATTGCACAAAATGATGGAGCATGAGCTAGTAAAAATTGATATTTTATTCAACCAAGTAGTTTTAGGAAGTTTTGTTATCAATAATAGTTTTAATGATGATGTTCTTGATATTATGTTAAAAAGGCTTGAGAACTTGAATACAGAAGCCCAAGCATACTATAACAAATGGGCATAGAACAAAACCCTGATAGATCTTGTGAATGCAAAAAAAGAAATTTTTTTGGTGAATTTGTTATGGTTTTTTAAAATTAAAATTTATTTTAAAAAATATAAATAATTAATTATTTTTTCATCATTTTTAGTTAAAATATATAAATCTAAAGAACCAAGTTTTTGTCCTTGACATGCATCTAAAGAAAGCACACAAAAGTATTTTTCCTGTAATTTTTTTCAAGGAAAAACTTATTCAAGAAAATGGCTTGGATCCTGATGTTTTGTTTAAAAATAAAGTTGAAGCAAACCCATCATTGCTTTCAGTGGCAAATTTTGCTACTGAAGAATGAAGTAATCTTGTTGATATTCATTTTGCAGTGAAAGATTTCCAAGATTATGGGATCCCAATCCACACAGAGACCACAACTACTACCAGTACCAACAAACAAGTAGTCAAAGTACAAAATGATCCATAGTGATTGAGATACTATCAATTTAACTTTGTTTTATAATTTACATACTATCTTTTATTTAATGAAAATCAAGGCTAGAGCTCAAAGCCTCGAGTTGTATTATGCTCATGTTTTGTAAATATTGGAAACTTATGTTTTATAATATTAAAATATATTTTGTAAGTATGGATTCATTGCTCATATTTTTATGATAATACACTACACTATTTATTGCTTTAATTTACAGTAAACTTGGTATGAAAGCTACTAAAAGATTGTTAACAATTTCATTTGAATAAACAATGTATTTGATTGATAATACCATCAGTTTAACTTTGTTTTATAATTTACATACTATATTTTATTTAATGAAAAGTGAGGTTGGAGCTCAAAGCCTTGAGTTGTATTATGATCATGTTTTGTAACTCTTGAAAACTTATGTTTTATAATGAATTCATTGCTCATATTTTTGTGATAATATGTTGCAATGTTTACTACTTTAATTCACAATAAATTTGGTATGAAAGCTACTAAATTATTGTTTACAATTTTATTTGAATAAATAATGTATAATTTATTCAAAAAATGTCAAACAATCAGAAAAAAATAGAATGTTGAACATATACTATTTTTTTGCAACATAGAATATTAAAAAATGATAAAGAATAGTATTGCAAACTACTAAAGAAATTTCAATCAAGTATATTCAATAACCCTTTGTTAAACCATACTTCATCACTAACATTTGTACGACATGTCTCATTGGCATTTATAGTTTCACTTGTAGTTGTAGTTGTGACACCTCTTCTTTTAGTTAGACTACTCCAAATTGAAATTTCTCTATCATATAAAAACATATCCACTTCATAACATGAAACATAAAACCTTAAACATATCTCAATGTTTTTATCCAATCTATTCTGAAGCCTTGATTTGATAAAAAAGTAATGCACTAAATACCATTTCATCTTCCACAAATCCCAAAATCATTATTTGACACAATTAATATAAATGAAAACATTCACTAATTTCTTCTTGCAAAACATTGCTCTGATATAGTTTCTTCCATACCCTGGTAATAGAACCTATTTCTGTTGGTTTAGTTAACAACCAACATTGTTCAACCATTGTAAATCCAAAATTCTTTGATTAGTTTTTCAGTAAATTTTTTTGCAAAATAACCTTAACTTCCTCTCTGTTGATTTCCATAGACTTGATAAATTGTTGGATTAGACTACCCATGTAGTTGACGAATAATTTACTTGTTTTTTCTTCACCATCACCACTCCAAAATGTAGGATTCATGATTCCCATGGATTCAAGCAAGTCATCTATTTTAAAATGATCTTGAATTTCAATAGATAAGCTTTTTTAAATGTTTCTCAATTTCATTCACATATCACATATGACATTATCATATATAACCCTTGTTACATGTACTTCTTCAAATTATGATCCAACTAAATTTGATCTTCTTTAGAAAGTGTGTAATGATATCTCATTTCCATTAATAAAAATATAAAGATGATCATGAATATTAAATTTCAAATAGTTTTGAGGGTCCTGTATATTTTTAAAATTTTCCCGACTCTCAAATGTTGGTCATTTAAAAAAACATGTTTCCTCAACTTTATAAAGTCCACAATATTTATTGATCTCTCTTGTGCATGTTTTATCAAACAATGCATTTCCCTCAACATGGGTAGACTACCACATAATGTTAACAAAGTTTTGAAATCTATCAAGCTGTTATATAAATCTCTTGCCTTGTCAACCTCCATCCTATACTTAAACATAAAAATAGCCAAGGATCAATATTCTTCAAATATTTTGCATGCATGTTCTTACATTGAAATCCATCTAGTATCTACATCTTTTAATAGTTTTTTTTCATTAGTCACTCTAATTGTAAATATTTGAAACTCTAAAAACCTTTTTGGACTACATGACATATATGCATGCAAATCACTAATTAGCTCCTCCACTTTTGTGACACTTTTGAATCTACTTAAATTTTGTAAGCAAGATTCATTCTATGTGCCATGAAATGGATTGGAATCATATATGGGGCAATTGATATTTACAGGTGAACACACAAACCTATTTTATTTCCCTGCATTACTGATGCACCATCTGCATCAACACAAACCAGCTTAATACTTATATCATGGTAACTAATCCCAATAATATCCATCAAATTAGAAATAACCAATTTTTAAAGGTTTTTTGCATTATAATTTTCAACCATTTTATGTACAGATAAAAGGTGAGATTGCCTTGAATGATTCTAAAATGTATATACATGCATGCATACCCATGGTGTGTTATCAACCATTGTAACCTCATCAATGGATAGTGATATGAACCTTGTTAATTTTACTTTCTCTTTAAAATCCTCCTTTTTAATCATTGTGAAGCATTTTGCCATCTACCAAGCATTGGTATCAGACCAATGTGATTGTGGAATGTTCTACAATCCAATCTACTAAAATAAAAGCTTGTAATCTAAAAAATTAGAGATTGGTCATCCTCTTTTTAGAATGTGAAATAAAGTTGAAAATTGTATATTTTTGGTAAGCAAATTAGACTGAACAACCTTTTTGAATTGAGATTGAATTGTTCCTCCTTTCTTAATGAGATGCCATTGACGTTTTTGATGATTATGATACTCTATTACATAACATTGATGTATGCACTCTTTTTCATTTTTCCATCTCACTATTGTTTTTATAATTCCATTTTTGTCTTTTATCGAATCATATATTTTGCCAAAATATTTTTCAATTGTGTCCAATTTGAGTTGCATTTTGTGGTCCTTACCAAGTTTCCATCTGTATATGGTGCATTTGCATTCTTTTGGTATGTCAGTATAATTTTCTAGCTACATATGTTCAATAAATGGGAATTTAAATGCCCACTCATATTGAAATGGACTTCCAATTGTCCATGTATTTTTCTTCTTCCACATAGTTTTTGTTGTGCCCATTTAAACTGGAGATTGTTTTTGTTGCTTAACAGGCTCATCTAGAGATTATGTTGGGTCAGTAGAATCAATAGATCTCTCATTTTATGTTGTGAACTCATCATCAACACCACTACTTATGATGTGATATTTAGGTTTCCTTTAATTCAATGGGATAATGAGTATTTATTTTTGAGTGACCTTTTTTGTGCCTTTTTTAACTAGAGAATGTGTTGAGGAAGTAGATCTCTCATTTGGTGTTGTGAACTCATCATTGAGACCAATGGTATTAATAGTTTTCTGAGTGGATTATTTAAATTTATTCAAAAGTGTTATAAATTTCCTCAATAATTTTATCATTGAATTCTACATGTGAAGAAATTGTATGAAATTAATTTTTAATAAATGCCAATACTAAAGTACAAATAAATAAAAATCAAGAATTCTAATAATAATTATAATATAGTACCTATGTTTGGTGTTTCATTTAAAAGTCTTTCTAGTTCAATGATATAAATGGGTTCTACATGAAATATTGTTGTAGAGCTTGTCATTATTTTATAAACTTGAAAATAATATTTAATTAATTAAAAAAATGTCATTCTATGAGTTAGTACCTCTATTTGGCATTTTAAATTTATGCCTAGTTATGTCTACATATGGAGACAATTCTTCAAAAGAGTTATTTATGGATTCTACACATGAAATGGTTTAAGACATTTTAATTAGTATTTAACTTTAACATAAGCCAATGAATAAAAACCATTAGTTAATTAAAAATATAGTGCCTTTATTTGGTATCTATATAAAATAAGATAATAGGCTATTCTATTTTTTAAATTTTCTATAGGCCTTAACATTTTTAGCATATGTCATATTATTTAGTCTATAGAGCCATGGATGGAAGAGGATTAATAGCAAAATGAATATGATCAATGAAAAACAAAAATACTTGATTAATGAATAATGATTAAAAAAATATTGACTATCAAAGAATGACAAAGATTGAATGTCAACATGTTATAGGTGAATTCCAACTATCTATGGGTAGATGTCATATGACTATGGGTGAATGTCCACAGACTAGGTAGGTGCCAATAGACTTTGGACATATGTTGATAGATTATGGGTAGACACCAAGTCTAGGAGCATCGATGGTCTGTACTTAGACTACAGATGGATGCCTATAAGCTATGGGTGTCACCCACAACCTATGGGTGGACACCTACACACTATGGGTGGACAACTAAAGGTTGTGGGCAGATGCCTAGATGGCACAGATCCATACTAGGGTAGATGCCTACAGATTGTGAATGGATGCCTGTAAGACTAAACAAGCATCGACATACTATGGATGACTACTTATATTATAAAAAAAAGTTACCTACCTTGTTTTAAACTATTGATTCTTGAATCCTTCATGTAAATTGGCAAAATATCTTGAATTAGCTTTTGAGGTACTGTTGAATTATAATTATATAAGGAAATTTATATTCATATATAGGTGAACATGTCCTCCAAAAGAACTTTGACCTCAAAATTTTAGGCAATAATGACATGTTAGTTCACTAAAATTTCCACATGCTAAATTCAAAAAAATGGAATATTCATAGTTTAACAAAGATTTTCCACTAAAAAAAACCTTGATGCTAAGTATATTACTCTTGGTTGTACTTACTATTTTTATCATAAGTCACTTGTTAATCAATTACACTTTACTCTTAGATTTATGATTAATTGAAATGGATTAAAATCTAAACAATTTATCATTTTTTAATACTTATTAAAAATTATTAAATAAAAATAGGTTAAAACATATTGGTGAACCCAATTGTTGCTTGAACATTTATTTTTCAATTTTTATTCTAGGGTATCAATTGAATTCATAATTCTCATAAAATAAAGATAAATATGATCATCCTTTCTAGGATTTTATTGAGTGTTGCTATAGAATTTATCTTTGACCTATGAGTTTTGGTTTTAATTATTGATTTCCATGCAAAAAATATGGTTCTTCTACTAGCTTTCATTTTCTTTTTCTCCCATTTTTATTACTTTCTAGAAAAAAATATGGTAGTTGTAAAATGCATATAAGTTTTCATTTTGATCAAAGTGGTAATTATTTTTAGCTGATCCATGGTGTGAGGGTAATTATTTAGTACTCAATCCATTATACAACACTATATATGGACTTTAGTTTCCACATACCTAACAGAGTATCATAAATGCAAATAGTTTTTTACTTCTAAGATTTGATGTTTTCATAGTCCATACAGTAAATAAATTAGTTTTTTAGATTAAAATATGTCAAATTTTATTTTGTCTCAAAGTTTCAGATCCACATCTATGATCCTTCATCAGGGAAAAATTAAAATGTGGAACATCATGACCTTGCACTCCATAAAAGTTGTGAAAAATTAACAGTTGTAAAGAGTTTCTAAAAATAAAAATAGATATAAATTTTATGATCCATAAAGGAAATTACCATTAAAATTATGTGGGATTAAATAGATAACATATGAGGATTATAAAATTATTATCTATATTGAAAACTATTAAATAAAATAATTAATATATATATATATAATTTTTAATATTATAAGTATTACAAATATTATTAAATTTTTAATAATTATTACAAAAATACAATGACTATTTTTCTTTTTTGAAACTCTTCATGACTACTAATTTTTCATAAATTTTATGGATTTGAAGGTCATGCTATTCTAAATTTTAATTTTTTCTTGATGAAGTATCACATATGTGGATTTGAAGAATTGAGAAGCAATAAAATTTGACATAGTTTATTCCAAAAAGCTATTTTATTTAGTTTTTTACTTTTCAACCATATAAATCCTCTTGGTCATTTGATATTTATCTACATCAATAATATGTTAGCCCCAATAAGCTACTATAAACATAATTTATATGTGGTATAATATGGTTACAGTATGGTGTAATATTGTATAGTTAGTTCCCCTTTGGACTTTGTTTATTATCTATGATTGGGATAAATATATCTTAGAGCCTATAAATCAAACATACCTTGCCTAGTTTGAAAATTTAATGTTTCAAAATCAAATTATGGAGATAATGAATGGATTTTTATTATATATTTTAATATGGATAATGAGGTTCATCATCAAACTATATGTTACTTTACGAGGTGTTATTTAGATTCAGTATATATTTACATTGATCAAATACAAATATCATAAAAAGGATAAAATGAATAATGTACAATCTCAAGCATTCATTAACTCAAGTTATTTCAATATTATATCACTCCATTATTTTGATAAGATACAAGCATCATTAATTTTTTTTAAAAATAAATTAAGAATTGGGAATAAGAATAATTATACATTATAAATTCTACATTAAATACTATGCACCCTATTGATGGATTTTTCATGACTTTTGAGACTTATAAAGCTAATACTAAACACTCAACATAAATCATGAGAGATAATTTACTCAATATATTAAAACTAATCCATATAATATTTATTCACTAATATACATTGAAAGTGATGAAAAAAGTAAAATGGCTCAAGCTTCTACATCAGAAGAACAATATGACCTATTTAACAATCCTAATCAAGTTAATACTTCCACTTCAACTATTCGAGTTTCTACCATTGTTTATAATATTATTACATATGTGACATCATCCCTAGGTGTGGGGGCATCACAAGGCATAAAACATATTAATATGCTTATTTTTACATAGACATCATACACACGCCCTTTGATTATTATGCATGATCCACCACCAACCTCACCTAGCCCACATTCCCTTGAGCATATTATTAAAGCCCAACATGTTAAGGTGTTGTAACTAGATCAAGGTGTCTCAAGATATAGTCACTAAATGGATTCCCATACTTTAATTTATAATAGTTTGACACCCAATATATCACCTTACCCATTACTAGTATTATTTTTAACTCCTAAGCTTCAACTCTATGAATGAAAAGGTGATTATCAACAACATCTTCGATCATTTCATGTGGAATTATTGGATTATCAATACATTGATAAATTATTAAACAATATATTTCCATGAGGAAAACCCTAATATAATCTAAAATGGTTCTATGATGTTCCATTATAATCAATTAAATAATATAACCCTTTAGAAGATTAGTTTATAGCACACTTCTCTATTAACATTGGTGAAAACCTATTTCATGTGAAAAAGTTTAAATTGAAGCAAGAGTAGAATAATCCAATTAGTGAATTTTTCTTTGATACAAAATCATGCTAGCTAAGATGGCCAATTCTATGATGGAAAACTAGTTACAATATATCTTCACATAAAGTTTTATAGCACCATTTCACGAGCCTATCATGTTTGACAAATTAAAATAATTCAATGAGTTATGTCATATAGTCAAATAACAGGAAGTCAAGATCATAGATTTGAACACATCAAAGCATAATAGTGTGTCCCATATTTTAGCATAAAGAGGCCACATACACTTTCAAACTCTTTTAAAAATACCTTAAGTTTGGATCATTCATATTAATCGAACAAATGTGTTTTAGAATATATATACAAAGATTTAGTGCATACACATTTTTATTTTTATTTTAAAATTAATTAAGATATTTTAAAAAAACTTAAGTAATTTTTAGGATTTACTTTTAAATTATTTTTTAATTTATTTTTGTTCACATATTGGGATACAATATTATTATTTCACCTTAAGTATACACATAATGCTCCAACAAATACAAATACTAAGTTTTAAATCAAATTGAAGTATAAGTTCAAATATGATGAAATAAAGAATGAAGTAAAAGTAACAATTAATGTAGTATAACAACCAAAAAATAAGCTTCAGTTGACAACTCCACCAAGGAAGAAATTTTCAAGTTTATCATCACTTCCTCAAATTTTGTTACCAAAGTTACTTGAGTGAAATATCATATCTCTCCTCTACCATTAGAGGTTGATATAACTAATCCTCAATATAAAAAATTTGACATTATCACATGTTGTGATTATCATAGATGTACTGGACATTCTATAAACATGTATTATAATAAAAAAAACAATAGATACAACATCTTATTGATGAAAAATAATATTTATTTAATAAAACCCATAGAGTGGGATAAACTATAACAATATTAATATGAAAATCTGAAAATCTTCAGTAATCCATTTCCAAACCATGGAGTAACAAAAAATATAGTTAATTTAGAGGTACACCGTACATAAAATGTGCATCATCTTCTAACATATGGAAACACATTAAATGATATTATTTGTAAAGTTATATGTGAATCAACACCACATCCTATGATCACATTAGATGATAGTGATATTGTGGATAATGTTAGTGTAAGTATTTATTTTCCTAGATTTATTTATTTGGGAATATTATATTTTCTCACATGGATTTTTCCTATATTTGGATGATATGATTGCGTAGGTGGAGTTAATGTGATATATATTTGACATGAAGACTAGGATGTAACTCCTTTGACCACATTTTTTGGAGGAGTTACACCTCTATTCTGAGCTCCTTTGATCACCTTTTGTGGATGAGTTACTTGTCTATTTCAAGAGTATTTGACGACCATTTATGGAGGAGTTACTTAGCACTCCTATATGTATTACTCATTTGATGATCTTTATCACTTAATGAAATATTGGTTTTCCCCTTTTGATTTATCTCATTTAATTCTCACTTTTGTGATTTCAATTTTTTATAGCTCTTTGGTGGTGTGCACGCGCTTCTTGTCTCATGTGACCATTTGACCTTTGCATTTACTTTATCTAGACTGGTATCAAATTCCAACAAGGTATCAAATCCAATCTAATAATTGTTTGTCTAGATTTTATTTTTTATTAAGATATTATTTAAATATAGACTTTATTTGATTTATTGAGAGGCAATTTTTAGATGTTTTTTAAAAAAAAATCTAAGATCATTAAAAATATAAAAAAAACTCAAGATTTGTTAAAGTCCCTTGGTCCCTTAAAGTGATAGAAAACATTATAGGGGAATTTTTTTACTTGAGTTCATGAATTTTGGATGATAATTTTTATTTCTATAGCTCAATCTTAAATTCTAAGTTGGTTCACAATTTGGAGAAAAGGGAGGGCATTTTATTTTAGGTGAAGGGCTAACTGGTTCAACACCTCTAGTCTAATCATGGTTGAAAATGGGTTTATGGTTATTTTGTGGTTTTGAATACCACCAAATTGGACTTGGATTCTACTAATAAACTAATATGTATTCATTTTTATGGTGGATTTATACACCTTCTACTCAGATTGGAAAATCAAATCACTATTACCCATGCCATTATCTCCTCATACCTCATGTCCATCAAGCCTCTTCACCTTTTTGGTGTTATTAATTAATATAATCATGTTAGGGCAAACTAAAAAAAGGGACACAAATTTAAAATCCTCTCACACACATATCCATGAGAAGAAACATTTTGCTACCTCAATTTCTAAGCCAGAGTACACTATTTGAGCATCATATCTTAGTTTTGTTTGCCATACTCAATGCATTTTTTGAGGTGAAATGTGTTTCATTCATCCACAACCTAGCCATCTTCTTGCCTATTCAAATCAGCTATTTTTCTATTTGGTATGCATAGAACCACTTTAGTTCAGTAGTTGATGTTAGAAATTTGATCCATGGTTTTTAAGTATATGGTGGGAAAAAGTTCCTTTTTAAAAATTTCACCACTTTCTTTATGTAGTGACATAATGTTTTAAATACAATGGTTCCTTGACAATAAATATTAAAACATTATGGTTGTAAAAGTGGTTTTAAAAAAGGGGGCAAGATTTTTTGTGGAGGGGTTTAATATAATTAGAGGAGCATTTTATTTTAATAAAAAAATACGTTGTGAGTTTCATTTTGAAGATGGCAAATATCATTTATTTTTTACATACTTCATATTTTTTCTCATCGAAGGCTAGAGTACGAGGCCCAATTTGGTAGGTGGTCAAACCCCCTCGCATTCAAACACAATTTCTCTCTCATTTGCTCATTGTGTGTACTTACCTTGGAATCATTTTTAGTAGAGCCTGACATCCTCTCCTTGTTTGTAAAAACTTGTCTTTTCTAAAACTTACATTGATTTTACTAGACACACTATCATTTGAGTTTGATGCATTTTTCACATGCATTTATGATATTTTGTGGGGGTTTCCCATTCATAGTTCAAGGGGGTGTACTTTTTTATGTCACTATTTCATTTTGCTTGCACTTTCAATTCTATAACAAACTAAAACTTACACTACTACTACTAAAACTAATCTCAACACTACAAAATATTCAAGTTTAATCAATCCACTAACACCACTTAACTATCATGAATGGAAAATAAAGATGATAATCATTCTAGGGAGTAAGGGTTTGTATATGATAACCATGGGTGATGAAACTCAACCTAGAATAGATGTAGATAAAGTTAAGTCATATAACTTTAGTGATGAAACCTATGGGATATTATGTCTTTATCTAGCACCTAATCTCATATTTGACTTAGACCTTACCCAATCATTCAATATTGTAAGACCATTATGGGAAATATATTTGGTGAGCAAGATGTGATGAGAGGTCACCAAATTGATAATGGAATATTTAATAAATCTTAACAAATTTTAAACCCTTTCTTATTTATTCACTAATTTCAAGTCCTTGATATTGAAATTTAAATAATCTAGTATTAAAAAAAAATTACCAACTTGTTATTTTATACTCTCTAAACTAGGTCCTAACTATTCAATCTTTGTCTTTACTTTCTAAGCCACTAAAAGTGATTTGGGAACTACATGAAAAATTCCCTCTTTAGATGCTTTCATTACCAACTTAACCATGGATCAAAACAAGTTAATAAAAATGGGCACATTGAAGTCCATAAAAACTAAATCCCTAATTATTGGGAATGTGAAATTAAAGACATCAACAAAGAGAAGAAGAAGAAGAATAAGGATCAAAAAAAGAATAAAAAATCAAAATCTACCAAAATAAAAAATGAAAACTTCTCTTCTAATGAAAAATATAAGAAAGAGAAGGTTATGTGTGCCTACTATAATAAAAAATGACATGATGAACACAAGTGCATGAATAAACAAATAGATCATCTAACTCATCTCTTAGAGAAGAACAACATAAATGCTCATAAGTCTATCAATAAAAAATCATCAACTTAAGATTATTCCAAGGTAAAGGGTAAAGATAAATAAAAGAGAAAGGCTCTTGTAGTAGCTACAACTTCAACATATTTATGGATTATTAACTTGGGAACTTATCACCACATGGGATATTCACTAATTAAGTTTTATTCCTTAGAGCCTTGTAGCATATGTTTTATCAGTTTGGGTGATGAAAATTTTGTACCAATTTTGAGGAGAGGGTCAGTTAAAATGGAATGAGTAACATTCAATAATGTTTTACGTATTCCTTCTCTTTCAACCAATATCTTATTAGTATATCAAATCATTCATATCATTAAATGCATGAGGGTTGATTTTTTACCAGATTTAGTTATCATCAGGGAGTTGCATAGTTATTCTATAGTGGCAATGGGTAGGGAAAATAACCAAGATAGGTTATACACCTCACATTTTTCACCTAATTCTTCTTTAACTACATTTATTATTCATTCAGATGGATTTAAAAAATTATAGAATAATTAGTTTGACCACCTTAACTACTGCTACCTTGAAAAACATAGAAAAATGGCAGGGTCATAGGATTTCCTTGAGTCTAATTATCTAAGGTAATTTGTGAGGGTTGCTCTCTTGGAAATCATCCTAAAGAAAAATTTTATAAAGCCAAAGGTTAAAGGGCTTCACAAGCATTAGAGTTAGTACACAGTGATATATCTGGCCCTTTTTCCTAGTCTATATTTTACAAAGGCTAAGTACATTCTTACTTTCATTAATGATTTATCAAGGTAAACATGGGTCCACTTCTTGAGACAAAAGTATAAAGTGTTTTAGGATATTCAGTACTTCAAGGAACTTATTGAAAAATAATCTAATAAATCCATCAAGGTTATTCAAATTGACAATCTAAGTGAATATATTAATAATAGATTTGAGCATTTTTGCACCATCGAGGGCATTGATTTTTAGTGTATAGTTACTTAAAGTGCTTTAAAAAATAGAGTTTCAAAATGAAATAACAGATCCTTGAAAGATATTTCTATATGTATGATTCACTTTGATTCCTTGGCACCTTAGTATTGAGCTAAAACCATTAATTATGCTTATTATATTCAAAATAGGGTCCCTCACAATGTTTTGAAAGGCATAACTCCCTTTGAATCTTGATATGGAAGGAAACCTAAAGTTTAAAACATTAGGTTTTTTATATCTCTAACTATGGCATGCATATCGAAGAATAAATGTAAATCTATGGAACCTAAGTCCAATCCTTTCATCTTTGTAGGTTATTCAGTTGGTGTGAAGGATTACTAGATTATACATCCAACCACATATGAGATATTCATAGAGGGAAGTGGTAAATTTAAAGATAATCTAAAAGAATCAAAACTTGACACTTCTTCTCCTTGATTGTATTCACTTAGATTTAATGATTTTTCTTAAAACTCAGAGCATACATAGAAGGTTATTAAGCTAGAGTCTTCTTATTCTTCTTTCAGTTCTGATAACAAGGATAATGATAGGGAGTTTTCCGCATCCATGTATAGTAATGTTTTAAAGGATGAGGACTCAACATCTAAATCACCCACATCTAGGCCTCTTTGGTTTAGGAAGATACTTTAGAGTGTAATAACTTAAGTAGGGGATCCAACAAATGGAATATGTACTCAAGAAGATTATGAGAATGGTCCACATGATCTCTTTGCTTTAATTTTAGATCCACAGATATTATAAGAGGCTTATACATAAGTGAGATAGTGATATGTAAGAATAATATACTTTATTAATCAAAAATCACACTTGGGATTTGATTTCACTTCCTAAGGGAAGGAATATGGTTAGATGTATGTGGATATATCAGACCAAGTTTATAGTAGATGGGTTGGTCAATAAGTACAAGGCATGATTAGTTTCCAAGGTTTTTTCATAGGTAACCAACATTCACTAATCAAAGACCTTTAAGAATATTGTAAATATGACTTCGATCTAACTCCCATAAACTATAGTTATAAAATATGGTTAGGATGTGCACCAGATGGATGTGAAGAGTGACTTTTATCCATAGAAATCTTGAGGAGGATATCTACATGAAGCAGACATATGAGTTTGTTTAAGATTCATCCTTAATTTATAAACTTAATAAGTCTATCTATGGTCTCAAACAATCCCCTTGGGCTTGGTACAACAATATGGATTCCTTCCTCCTTACTTTAGGTTTCACCAGGTGTCATTCAGACTCCAATGTATACTTATTGAGATATGATTATTATTTATTGGTATTGGTCCTTTATGTTGATGATATTTTGATCATTGGTAGTTATTCATAGTCCATTGTAACAATCAAGATAGATCTTTAGGATAAATTTGACATGATATACTTGGGTCTTCTATATTACTTTCTTAGCATCAAGATTTCATAGTCTTATTTAGGGTTTTCACATGTAAAACCCTTGTATGCTCTCAATATTTTGGATTGGTTTCATATGGCTTATTGTAAGCCATATTAGACTCCCTTTCTATCATGATTCAAGCTTGAGGATAAATTTTATACACATTTGGTTGATACCACTCAGTATTGGCAACTTATTGGCAACCTCACTTATCTAACTCATACCATGCCCAATATTTCATATATAATAAGCATTATTTCAAGATTCATGGAGGATATCCATGAGATACACTAGAAAGTAACCAAGAGGATACTCCACTACATTAAGGGATATTATATATTTAGTATTTAGTATATTTTTGGAATAGAGGTTAACTTGGTTGGTTTTTCAAATCTAGATTAAGCTAGTGATACTTAGAATCACAAGTCCATTTTGGGTTATAGTTTTTCTTTGGGTTATAGTCCTTTTATTTTATCTAGTAAGAAGTAAAATACTATTGTATCCATAGAGGCAAAGTAAAATGGAGATATTAATATAGATACTAAGGACATTTGGCTTTAGGGGATTCTATATGACTTCAGCATTCCTTTTAAGAAGCCCACCATGATCTATTATGACAACTAGGGTACTATACAGATATATAAGAATCCAATTCAACACCAATATACCAAACACATTGAGATTCACATGCATTTAATATTAGATATTATTCATGGTCATGTCATTAACTTGAGATTTTACTAGTCTTCAAATCAATTTATAGTTATATTTAAAACCCTTCACCGAGAGTAATTTCATTCACTAATGAGATCTTCTTAGGGTGAATTATACATCATCAACAACATCATATTAAAAAGGGAATTCTAGCCTCTTCACTTATTCTATGTCTCTATTTGAGTGGGGAAGGAGGAGTTTTTGGCTATGGGTTTTCTCCTTTTCTATGGTTTATGAGAGATTGCTTTGTACATGGGTACCTAATCAATCCTAGTTGTCAAGACCCATTTGTATATCACATTACCTACCTAAGTTATACTTATAAGAGGTGGTGTGTTAATATAGTTATTTATTTTTCTATATTTATCTATTTGGGAATATTATATTTGCTCATATAGAGTTTTCTTATATTTGGGAGATATGCTTACTTAGGTGGAGTTATTGTATCATAGGTTTAACTGAAAGACTAGGATGTAACTCCTTTGACCACCTTTTATGGAGGAGTTACTTGTTTATTTTAAGGGTATTTGACCACCAATTGTGGAGGAGATACTCAGAACTCCTATATGTATGCTTCACTTGATGAGCTTTCTCAATTAATGAAATATTGGTTTTCTCCATTTTATTTGTCTCATGTAATTATTACTTTTGTGATTCAATTTACTACAACTCTTTGGTGGTGTGCACTCACTTTTTAGTCATTAAAATTAACCATTCATGCCTTCAATGTCAATTTAATATCAATTTACCCTTAGTATAGTGCTTGACCCATCTTAGGGGCCCTTTTGATCCATTTTTTTGTCACATTACAATTACAAAGAGTGTATGGGCCTATAGATCACCTCATGAGACCCATAATGACACAATTAATTAATGTTTTAGATCCCTACACCATCAAAAATGTAATTTAAATCTCCCTAATAGGATTAAGGTAAGACTATACCTATTCTTAAGTCATCTTCCCATTGATTTTCATTAGAACACTATATAAATACTATTATCACATTGTTACACCCTACGTGGACATTATCACAAATAAGCAAAAAAAAAAGTACTATTTCACATTGAGGGAAAAATCAAAATTATCCCAATATTATATTGTATCATCCCATATATTCATTAATCCATCCATATCATAGGTATTTTGATCTCAAGTGGCCTCCAAGATATCCTCTCATGCATTCACACTTAGGCATTCCAGCATTCACTTACACTTGCACCAAGCACTTAAGTGGGAGAACTAAATTAGTATTGATCCCTTCTAAGAGTATTGTTATGTAGTCAACATGCCCACATAGGGGTGTGGATCACATGTTTAAGACATCAAACACACTAACCCCTTTCTCTCATGGTCTTCACTCAAACCCTTACAAACATTAAGACCTAGGGTTTTTCAAGAAAAATAGATATATAGGAAAAAATGTTAATTACACATAATTAAAATTTGGACCAAAGCTAAAACATGCCTTGGTCTAAAAAACCCAAAAAATATTTAATTTTTTTACAAGTAGGATACTAACACCAAAAATGGACAATAGTGCCACAACACTACTATCTAAGCTATGATGTTATTATCTAAGAGGGTTTCTATCCCTTGGATCTTGTTTGTGACACTTAGAGTAGCTCTTGTACTTGTTTTCAATTTATGGATCATTTGGCTTTGTCAGTTTACAACTAAGTATTTATTTGTCATTCATTTATATTATTATAAATATAAGATCATGTCAATTCTTTCACAAATTAGTAGTTTTATTTATTATATATTTTATACCTTGACTTACTGTAATTAAACCCTTTAAAAACCTAGGGATTAAAATACATAAACCCTATAAAGTTAAATAATTTAGTGAACTTGATTTACTTCAAATAGTGTAAAAACCCTAACCCTAGACTACCTTTAGGGTTTATGTTTCCAACCTTATACAAATCAGACTCATATTTTAGATCCTTATATTTTCTAATTTTTTTATCTAATAATGATAGAAGATGTTAATCACTTTATAATGCAAAGTTTTGTAGTTTCATTGGCATGCTTGTTTCCTTTAATTTGGAAACAATTCAAATAATATATTCACATATATGTACATGATGTCCTATATCAGTTATAATATACATTATTAGAATTATTCCATAAATTTAATACCCTAACAACCATGTTTCAATTTTCAATGTCATCTCTTATGCATAGGAAAGAATCTCCTTCTCCTTCTCATCACTATGAGGGTGAGAGCTACTTTCACTCTAGTTAGGTCCATGTTATCACTCTTCCATGAGACAAGGCCACACATAATATTGTTACTATTGACCATTTTGACTATAAGTTAAAATGGGTCAACCCTCCTATAGTTAAAAATTTATATAGGGGTCTAGTATAATGTTATAGGGTGTGTCATATTTAATTAGATGTAATTTGATGTCATTTTAGCCTTGTTCGTGGTCTAAATAGTCCTTATGTCATTTTGAGTCACTTAGAGATCATAAATTAATGTGCCATAGTTTTCAGGGTTTCTAAGTGTTCTAGTTTTCCTTCTGACATCCCATATGTCAGATGTCCTATCAAGAATGTCAATCCATATGAAAATTGTAGGTTTCCTAACTAAAAATCAAGAAAATAATTGAAAATAAGAAGTCTTGGCACTTATATGACCTATAGGGGAGTGTGACACATGTGGAAACTTTGTGAGATGACTCTTTAACTTACCTATACTCATATCAATGTTTGACATCTTTGTAAGTGCTAAAAATGGTCTAAAACCATTCTGATCCTTCATTGCCCTTCTACACATGTATAACCATCCATTAAGTTTTTGGTTAGTATGACCATTAAGAAGACTTCCAAGTAAAATACCTTTGGGGGGTGATAATACACTCAGTTAGATTCAATTTCATGCTTGGAGTGTAGTGATTGGTCACTTGTGCTTTATGAATCATCCTTTATAAGTTGATTGTGTTTTTCTACTTGTTAAACTCTATACCCTTAAATTTTATTTCTTTTATAGGAAATTATGTATAATCTAGCTAATAGAATTTACTCTAGAGGACATGGAAATCTTTACCTCATGTTAATCATTCATGGTTTCATGTTTCAAAGTGTTTTGATACACAAAGCATCTCATGTTGTAGGTAAAGACACCTTTCTATGTTGTAGGTAGGTTTATACCACTTCTAGTGTTTTCATGTCTTGGTAGTTGTCTTAGAGGATGGTATTTATTAATAATAGCACTAATCATAAAATATATTAAACCCTTCAAGTGAAGTTACAATACTTACAAACCTTGTATACCACTATATAAGATGGAGTGTTTAATTAAATTCTATAGTTAAATTCATAATTTCATCAAGTTATAGACTTTAATAAGGCTTAGGTATGAATTGAATGTGGGTGATGTCCCAAAGCCAAAGTCAAAGTTCCTCAGATCAAGATTGATGGTGCATATTGTTATGTATAAATTTTGATCGATGATCTGCATTGAAGACTAGGGTCAACAAGTCAAGAAAGATCAAATGCATGTGTTAAACTATGTAGATGGATATAAATGGTATATATTGAGTTAATAAGCATAGATTACATGCAAGGATGTCATATGGTGTAAGAGTATTAACTTAGTGGAGACTGATAATAGGGTACTGTAGACCAAATTTAGTCTACATACCAAAAATGTGGTTACAACAAGAGTCTAGTAAAAGGAGTAGGATATTGATTGAAGAATGACCCAATGTCACAAGGACAATATATACCTAAAATGGAGATCATATATATTTTGAAATTCCTTTCAAATACTTTAATCAAGCTTAAAGTGTGATATGATTGATCTTAAAGGGACAGGTCTACAATTATAGGTGAAGGGTCCAAGCAGTTTTCATGGTGTCCAAGAACATGAAAAAGGTATCACAAGATTTAGGAGGTCATTAAAAACTTAAAATATTAATCAAAATATGGTTTGTGCACATTTTAAGAACCAGACCATCACTAGGACATCATGCAGGATCAAACAAACTAGTCCAATTGTGCAATTTTTATCTTTAATCATAAATCCTCATGTGACCAATATATTAAGTGAAATTATAGTTATACATACTAGGAACATGATATAAACGTTTTAAGTTCATACAAGCTTTCTATATCAAGTTATAAGCTTGTAAATTTAGACCTACATCATAAGACATTCATGCTAACATCAATTTTAAGCTCAAACAAAACAAATCCTTTTGAACTTAAATTTGATGGTCAAACAAACATAAATGATGGTCATAAAAAAATAATTTTATGGGAGTGAAGACATCAATTTTATTCTTGTGAAGTATCCATTAGATTTCAAATAGTAGGTTCAAGTAGATCTAACAGTCCTTGCTCAATCGTACATTCAAATTTAATGATGAGCAAAGGTCAAAGGATTTTAAGAGAAAATGCATGCATGATAAAGTGGAATTACCAAATCAACATGACATGGGATCATTTATCAATAGGAATTTATACTAAGTATAATAAATTGAGTGAGATGGTTCAACATGTTAATGGTCTGAATTGGTAATCAATAACCAATAAGTAAATAGAGAGCCCAGGACACTTTTGATAGAAGTTGATAGGGCATTATTTGACTTGGGTAAGGTAAAATAAATGAAATAGAGATAAAAAATGATCTAGGTGGAACTATTAGGACCAAGCATCACCATCAAATATCCATATAGGTAAAATAGATCTTTTAGACCAAATACAAAGATCAAAGATGGACCAGTGATTATGAAGCAAAGTCAAGAAGTTTGTAGGTTTTCATGAATATTGTGACTATGTGAAAACCAATGGTATGAGATTGGTTTTATATCTATAAAATTGACCCAAGTTTGATTTATAACTAATATAGACATAAATGTGATCATGGAGAAGTGTCTTACCTATCGATAGGTCACATTTTCAATAAGCAGGTTCTTATGGCCACCCAAAGCACATATGGCATAATTTTGTTAATTTCAAGACATTATCCCTTATCAATAAATCATTAGATAATGACATAGAGTTATAATAAGGGCACATATTATATGGATAAATATAAATGGATCATTTAATTCATTTACAAAATATTCTTTCCTGATAAGACCATGATTCAACATCCTCGAGAATGCTAATACATCAAGAGTAGTTGGACCTTGTTCAATGTTTTCTATCTTTTTAGTTATCTATACCTCCTTCTCTTTTATATATATAAATCCTTGCAAGCCTTAAAATGGATCCCTCTTTTTGGTATGACTAGACTCTATCAAAATTTTTACTATAACACATTTTGATGCAATAAAGACTGAATTCCATCATTTTCCAAGCCAAATTGAAGTGTGTTCTATGAATTCATGTACTATGGCTAAGCTAATTTATGTGTTTTCCTTAGGTCTAATTTTTTATCACCTTCCTAAAGTGCTTATTATATCTCAAAATTCATTATAAGTGAAATTTACAATTTATTGTCTAGCTTTAAAGTGGATATTTTCCCTTTCATGCTAATTTGATAACTGATTAATGCTTTATTCTAAAATATTTATGTGAAATTGATATTATTTGGTCTTAAAATTATATCATAGTGTGTATTATGCAATTTTGAGTGATAAAATCATTGGTGAATCACCTCTTTTACATGATTTTATAAGTTTTTGTCAAATCTCTCTCCCTTTTCCAAACAAGTGCTAGTTTAGGTTTAGTTTAGGTGATAGTGTATACATGCATAACAGGGTATTAGGGGTTAGTTAATTAGTATAGATGTTAGAGGTAGTTAGTTAGAAGTGGTATGGTTTAGGTAGAGGTGTCAAAATAAAACAAAGTAATTGAATAATGCAAAGTGGATACTTAGCTTCATTGTTGAAGTTAGTGGAAGATATTGGTGAAGCCTAGAGGAATTTTGGTAGAGATTCCAGTCTCTATCATGCTGGTAGAATTTATATAAAATTGAAAATAAAACTCTCCTACTAGTAGATAGTTGTTTATTAGATAGTTTTTCTTGAGAGTTAATAATTGGAGACACTGATTTGAAGAATGATTGTCCAAGCTCACTAAATTCTTTGATCCTTTTTAACCTCCTACTCTCCTCCTTTTATAGGAGAAGAGAGGTGGATGTATAAGGTTCCATAGAAGGTTTGTTGATGGCTTATATGCCTCATGATGTGTTATATTTATATCCATATTAAATTTTGATGTGTTATATTGCACACAACTCAAGTTGTCTTTGTTCAGATGGGGAAGACCTGATCATCAACAATCATGTTTAACCATTGGTGGTCAAGGTGACCATCAATGGTTGGGTAACCATTGATGGTCAAGGTGACTATCAATGGTAAAGGGTTGAAAAAATATGGGTTAAAATGGAAGTTAGTGAGTTAGTTTAGCTAGTTAGCTAACTTGACTCAACGTCATGGTTAGAAGGTTGGGTAATGGTCCTACCTAGGATTGTTTCAACATCTAGAACCATTGTGTGTAGTTTTTAATGTCTATATTTTCCCCCTTTTTGTTATGAAATTTGTATTATCAAGCTATAAAAAAAATAGATTGTGAGTTGAAGGTTCGGTTGCCCCAAGCATGGGAGGAGGTGTGCCACCTCAAACCAAGAATTCATGATGTGAAACAAAATTGGGTATGGGTTTGATGAGTGGTTATGTGGGTGACAAGGTAGGTAACAAGGGTGGTTGGTGAGGTTGGGCATTGAGGTACAAACATGTGAAAAAAATATGACTAAGTACGATAATCACGATCGTACATAGACTAAGTTATCATAGTTGGTTAATATAAGGTCAATCTTATAAGGATAAGTGATAGGGTAACCAGGACACAACAATATGCATAGCTGATTAGGTTACTCTATAATTATCCTAGATAAGATCACCTACCAATCTTATCACCTACCTTCCAATCCACTTAACCACTCATCAAACCCAAACTTGATTTTATTTTACCTCATCAACTTCTAGTTTGAGGGGGATAACCTCTTCCCATACTCGAGGCAATTAAACCTTTGACCCACAATCCATTTTTGTGGGTCAAAGGTTTAGTTTACCTGAGTATGGGAGAAGGTGATACCCCTCAAATTAGGAGTTGATGAGGTGAAATATAATTAGGTTCAGGTTTGATAAGTGGTTAAGTGGATGGGAAGGTAGGTGACAAGGGTGGTAGGTGTGGTTAGGGAATTAAGGTGAAAACATGTGCACAAAATGTGAACAATAAATCAATCAACTGACCCCCTTTAATCCATCTAAAATGTTTCCATAGTCCAACCTTTTACCCTAACTAGACCTATTAATAGTAACCACTAATGGTTACTTTGACTACTGATAGTTGGCTATAAAACTTTTGACAATCACCATGATTATTAATGGTCTACCATGAAACTACTAATAGTTACCCAATTTTCAATAGTTACCTCTAACTGTTTCTAACTATTTTCACTTTTCACATTCAAAAGAGATGAGAAACTAAGAGGTAATGGTCAGGGGTTTGTACGTACCTGGATGAAGTTTGTGCACCATATCTAGATGACTGAAGGGGCTCCTCTTTGGCTGTGGAGGATGACACATGTAGAAGAAAGAGACTCAAACACAGAGATTGTTAGATAGAGATAAGGTGGACTGCCAAGCGATATGCTCGGTCCCAGAAGTGCAAAGACTTCCTTGAGGGGTGACAGTCCACTTGTTGATAACAAGAATGTTGAATAATGATAATAATGAAAGACTAAGCAAGAGAAATAGAAACAATGTATACCTGTAGTTTGCTATCAATCTACCATAGTCGCTGGCATCGGTTAGTCTGCCATCGTCAGTTGGTCAAGTTGCCGATGTCGATTATACTGTCAATGTCGGTAGGGGAAATGGTCGATGTCGGTCAGGGCAATGGCCTTAGAGGGGTTTTAGATGATTTTTTGGTTGATGTCTTTGGTCAATAGAATGGTCTGTGGTAGTATGAGAGTCTGTGCAGGATTGTAGAACAATAGGTAGGGTCTTAGGAGGGACAAGGGTAGAGGAATAGGTTGTCAAAAGGGGTAAGAGTATGAAGAAGGCTTTTCAGCCTTTCTATGAGGAAGTCAGGTCAAGTCTGGTTGATAGTCGAGTTTGGTTGATAATATTGCTTAGAAGTAGTAACTAGAGAATCAATTACTAATACATTATAAATAATGAAATGAAATAAAAGAGGGATACTTAGCTCTTTGATAGAGAACCAGAAGTGTAGAAGACCTGTTGCTGATGCTGCTAATGTAGAAGACTTCCTACAATGTTTCAATCAGGGGTGGAGTGACTAATGCAGAGTTCCTGTAGCCTGTGATGCTTGGTGTGCATCCAGGAGAGAGAGAGAAGTCAGATTTTGGGTCTGTGATTCGGGGTTGTGGTGATCCATTCGGCCTACAAGTTGGTTTTAAGCAACTGACGTTGGTGATTCTGCCAGCGTCGATCGATGGTTAATCGATGTCAGCCGCTAGAGGATGGGTGAAAAGGCTATTTTTAGCCTTTTACCTATTCCTCTGTCTGCTGAGTTCAGTGGTCGTGGTTAAATGGTCGAAGGCAGGTTTAATAGGCATGGGGATTAGTGAGAGAGTTGGAATGATTAGTCATAGGGTAATGAATGAGGGTATCCAAGGGTGAGGAATCCAAGGGTGAGGTGTCAAGGGTGATGTGTCATGGGTGAGGTGTCAAGGGTGATGTGTCATGGGTGAGGTGTCAAGGGTGGTGTGTCAAGGGGGGTGTTATTAATTTAAAATAAGTTATTATCTTAAATTAGTAAGTGTGTGGGTTAGGAATGTGTAGAAGTGGACCAAGGGGACCAAGGGGGGAGCCGACCAAGGAGTAGACACAATTTTGGTGTCTACATTCACCCCTTTTTGTCTTGTTGGTTGTTTTAGATGAATTGCAAGACAAAAACAAGAGTAAGTTGCCCCAGGTATGGGATGAGGTAGTTTTTGTCCTATTGGTTGTTCTAGTGAACTGTAAGACAAAAATAGGAGTTGGTTGCTCCAGATGAGGGATGAGGTATTCCCCCTCAAAGTGAGAGTCGAGGGAAGGTAACCTGATATCAGGTGCCGATTTGATAGATAGAGGATGGATATGGTGAAGGTTGAGTGTGAACGCTACAATAGTTGAGATTGTGCGTATACCACTTCATGTGATAGGTAGGTCAAACTGTCACAATCAAAGGTTGAGGAGTGCTAAAATCAAAATAACCAGTCCCTAGCATTTAGTCGTAGCTGATTGGGTTAAATGATCTAAGCTGTAGCTCCAATGGTCATCGTGTGCCGAGTATTCCAAGCTCTAAAAGTGCTCTTGGAAAACACAAAAATGTCACAAGTAGTGGGGATCAACTTGCTCACGATCTGATACTTGTGAGGGTCTTAATGTGATGTGCACAATTTTGCTAACTATTCATGAGGTAGCATATATGCAATGAAAACAACCAAGGCAAAGTTGTCTTGAAAGTGGTCATGGTCTGAGGAGATAGGCGTGATCTCCATGGTTGTTGGTCAAGTTAGGTCTCAAGTGACATTTGCTATGGTCAGGGAGATGTATGTGATCTCTGATGTGCCCCATGAGAAGTTGAAGGTGACTCTTACAATGTCAGGGCTGGTTGTTTGGTCATGAGTTTGGGTTGGTATAGATAGTTGGTCCATTAGATGGATGGATGAAGGAATGGTTGAGCTAACCTCAAAAGATCCCATGTCAATTGAGTGCAGTCTACATAGCCCCTATTTGAAGGGCCTTAGGCCAATGTAGTTCTCCCTAAAAGGGAGGAAGAGGGTTGGTTGTGGATGGGTTTAGACTAGGTTAAGTCATGGTTAAAGGTTGAAATGGTTTGTCCATCAGGTAGATGAACAAATGGATGTGGCCGAGCTAACCCCAGAAGATGTCATGTCAGCTGAGTGCTGCCTACATAGCCCCTATTTGAAGAGTTGCAAACTAATGTAGTTCAGAAGAAGAGTCGAGATGATGAGGGTATGATGATGTTATAGCCTTTTCCATTTTGTGTGATGGTGTATTCTTTAACATGGGTTGTGGTTTTTCATCCCTAGCAATTTTCCATATTGGTGATGGTGTATGCTAAAAATGAAATGAGTTGATTTATGCTTCAAAAAGTAATGGTTTATGCTTGACATAAATTGTGTGGTCGATAGTTTCCATGTGTATTGGTGTCCATAGAAACTAGTGTGAATAGGCTATGAGAACGTTAGTGGTCTGAAAAAGACTTGGTTGGTTTGGTTTGGTTGGCAAATGATTTGGTTGAATGTGACAAAGGTATGGAGGAAGTGAAAGGCATTTTGCCTGTTCATTGACAAAGACCATAATGATAGCATAGGTAGGGGGTTTTTAGAAACAAAGGCCTCATTCATGCATTATGTCATTGACCATTGGTTGTGTTAGAGAAATAGTCAAATCACTTGACATTAAGTGAGCTCGAAATACCTTGAGTATGTTGGGGTAATAGGTTTGATTATGTGAGGTGGGAGGATAGCGTAACCCCTTTTAGCAAGGATAACTTTGCCCCTTTTTAGGTGACCTTGAGAACAACTATAAGTCAAGTCCATGACACTTTTTTTTTGGTAGACTGATCAATGCGGGAAGTCTACGTAGGGATGTTGTTTTACATTGTGGTCATTTGTGAAGCTGATCGATGCGGGAAGATTCTAAGAGAGTGTTGTTTGTAGCAAGATTTTTAGGCATAGCCATCCTTTGAGGGAGTGGTCTATATTTTTGCTTTATATATTTTTGAGGGCTTTGAATAGTTATCCTTTGAGGGATTAGTCTATTAGCTACAGCAATGATGATGCAACTGTCCTTCAAGGGAACAGTCTGTATTTAGAGTTTATGACCTTTTGATATTTTGACATCCCAATTTTATTTTGATAGAATTTGTAGTCATGGACAAGACTATAAAAGCTTAAGGGCTCCCTTTTATTAGGACAAAGCATCCATACTTTATAAAAGGGTTACATAGTGTTTGTGGAGGGGAACAGGGTTGAAAGGAATGAGGATTAAAAATGACAGGGGTTGTTCAAGGGATGAGCTCAAGTTAAATATCAAGTGAATGAGTACTTGATTAACAGTAGAATGGTCACAAATATAAGGCATTAAAGGGCTCAAGTTCTGGTCAGCCTTTAAGAGAAGACAGATGACAAGTCCCTAATCCATACTTGTGCATTATGATGTAAGGTGCGAGCCAATTAGGAGCAAACTTGCCTCATTTACTTCTTTCCATGTTGGTCATGTGTTGGTTATGATTAAGAAGTTGGTTGATGTTTGGTTGATGCTTGGGTTGGTTGATGTCTGGTCAATGCTTGGTTGATTGATATTTGGTCAATGCTTGGTTGAGGTCAATGTTTGGTTGGAGTCGTGATAGTTAGTATAAAGTTGAATTCCCCCAGTCGCGTGTGATAGGGGCAATGTTTGATACCCATTATGGATAAACAATGAATTGGATAAATGAGATGAAGAGAATATGATGAAGCTTCTCTTAGACAAGGAGTGTGATGCAAAGATGCATCCTGTGAAGCTTTTTGCCTAATAGGCTTTAGTTTGAGAGGATGAGATCTTAATCTTCCAGATTGGCATTTAGAATCTCAGAATTATGGACAGTGATGGAGGCAATGGTTGGTAATGATTGGACTAAGGCAACTAGTGGTTGGGAGTCTTCAGATTAGACCTCCACTACCTGTAAGGCTTTGATTAAGGCTTGGTGATGGTGTGGAGAGCTTTGTATGAGGTCATACAAAGATGTCTTCACACAAGTTTGGTGAAGTTGTTTCACCATGGGGTCATGAATTGGTTTTGAATAAGTTGGTCGGGATGTGCCCAGGATTGAGATCTTGGGTTTTGTTGGTTGAGGAGACTTGATGAATGGGTAGGTCCAAGGAATAACAACTTTCTATTTTGCTTTATCCTTTAAAGTTTGTGACCTGGTGGCCACATTGATGGTGTTGATTTTGAATAATGGGGTAAAAGGTGGTAGAGGGACCATAGTTTGATGATGGGCTCCCGATTTAGGTGAGGATGTTTGAGAGGTATGGGATGGTGTCGATGGTTTGTCGAAAGGGTGGTCAAGAGGATCCTTAATGAAAAGGGTGTCCTTTTTTAGGTGTTGACAAATAATAGCTTTAAGAGCACAACAATGTGCAGTGTCATGTCCAGGTGTGCGATGATACACACAAAATTTAGTGTCATCGAACCAAGATGGTTTTGATCCAAGAGTTGATGAGTGTGAAGGTGAAGAGGGTTGAGAGACATGAGACGGTGTTGGAAATTTGTTGACAGTATCTTCAATAAGAAGGGTGTATTTTTCCAAGTAATGGAAAATGGCAACCTTAAGGGCACAATAATTTTCAGTGTCATGTCCAGGTGTGCGATGATATAGGAAAATTTTAGTGTCATCGAACCAAGATGGTTTTGGTCTGAGAGGTTGAAATGGTTTAATAAGGGGAAGGGTTATGCTAGAAGTTTGCAAAATTCAGCCTAGTATCAAAGCATATGAACCCACTAAGGGGTCTGTGCTTGTTGATGCACTAGGTGTTGATGACTTTTGCTTGGGAGTTGTTGAGGGGGATTTTTGTACCATCCTTTTGTTTGGCGGTGTGGCCAAACGTGTAGATGACACTTTCGTGGTAGGAGGCATTGGATGTTTTGAAGGAGGTATGTTTTTGTTAGGTGTTGGTAGTGATGGAGGTGATTTATTTTTGTTGGGTGTCAGAGTAGGAAGGACTCCTATTAAGGTGGATGGGTGTGGGCCCAAAATAGAGGGCAATGGTGATGGTGAGAGAAAAGTTCACCAACGTGGTTTAGTAGCCTTCTTTGGTTTGGTTTGAGGACTACTATTGGATGAGGCAAGGTTCAAGTCTACCTTCACTTGCAGGTGAGTGAGGTTAGGTATGGGGCGAACACCGAGGGATTTAATCGGTTTTGATATGGTAGATGTTTGTGAGGGTTTAGGTTCAAATGTGGATGGTTGAGTTTCAGAAATAGAAGCCTAGTCCTCATCAGAGACTTTTGGAGATTTTGTCACAAGAGGGTCGACAGCACGAGATGAGACGGGACGTGTAAGGTGAGGAGCTTTGAGTTACTCCCATAATGCCTCATGCTCTAATTTTCTCAAATGGAGAAGTCTTAGTTTCTCCACTATTCGAGAGAATGGTTGGGAAGGTGTTGGATGAGGCTTTGGTTCTTTAGGAGATGTGGGTGGTTGTGAGACTGAAAATGTGCTAGATGCAGCGATCTCAGATCCAAGGCGTGGGAGAGTCATAACTGGATCATCTTTGGTCAAAGAAGGTGAAGAAATAGGTTCTTCTCTCGATGGAGAAGGAGTTGGAGAATGTGACTCCTCAAGAGGATAGAGGGCAGGGATGATTGCACATTTTACTTGAGGTTGAGGAGCAAGAAAGGTAAGGTCCTCCATTGGTAGTAGGAAGGATGAAGGTGGGGCTAGTGGTGCTGGTATGGTCAAAGCATCCTCTAATATAAGAGAAGTCGATGGAGAACTAATGGGAGTAGAAGGTTCATCCCCCTGTGATGGACTAATAGGTTGACTAACCTCTTCAGATTGTGAGAGAGGTTGGTTTGGCATAAGAGGAGAGACAGTGTTGACTGTGCGTATATTACGTTCTTGGGAGTCATCAGCCATGGTCTGCACATTGTTTTGGCTAGGGGATGGTTAGGAAAAGGTTGTCTAAAGATGCCTATGTTTTGATTGGGTGGCACATTTGGGTTATCCAAGAATAGATCACCTTTATCTAATATGTCCTGAATGATGTTCTTGAAGGTTTTGCAGTTGTTTATGTCATGGCCTTTGACATGGTGATAATTGCAGAAGTCATTTTCCCTATACCATGTAGGGATGGCTTTTACGGGGTCAAATTGAGGTGGTTGAATTTGGGGGAGATTGAGGACTCCTTATTTAACAAGTTTATCCAAAATGGAAGCATATTATTCTCTTAGTGGAGTATATTAACGCTGTACGTATCATTGTTGGAATTATCATATGATACTTTGAGATGTGGAAGGTTCGGATTGGTTGGTTATTGTTGAAGATGATGGTCTAATGACCACAACATTTTTTGATCCCTTAGACTTGGAATTGGAGGAAAGAGATTTAGAAGAAGGGTCATTTGACTTTGCATTGGGGTTTTTACTTCATAATTTGACTTTATTTTCTTTGACAACACGGAGTTCAAGCTTCTTAGCCATCGTGAAAGCTTTGTCAAATGTGCAGAATGTTTGGACCTGTAAAGTAGAGGAAATATGTTTAGCACATGCTTGTGAAAAGAGCTTAATGAGCTCAGATTGAGGTAAAGAAAAGGAGAGTTGGTTGATTAAGCCTCTCCAACGAGCAACAAAATCAGCTATGGATTCATCATCAAATTGTCTGATAGAGTATAGGTCTATGATGGAGACCTTTTTGGTGATGTTGATTGAAAAGTGGTCAAGGAAAAGTTGAGCTAGTTGGGTGAATGAAAAGATAGAGTGACTGGTAATAGAACTATACCAATCGAGGGCAGCACCAGAAAGCGACATGGGAAATGTGCATAGTAACAATGCATCATCATGTGATATAAGGTAACAAGCATGTCTAAATGCTCGTAAATGTTGTTGTGGGTCTTCCTTACTCTAGAAATGAGTAAACTTGGGAAGTTCCCACTGACTGGGATATGGTCAGATTGGTACTGAAGGATGAATGGGTTCATTACAAATTTGTTCATATGAGAGAACATTTCTTGAACCCAAAATGGATGTCTCAAGATTAGACATCTTGTCCATCAACATCTTGATTAGATCGGTTGACGGATTTGTAGGTGGGGCACCCCCTAAGCTGCAAGGTGTTTGGAAGGTGTTAGATGGAGCGTATGACGTACTAGGTTGCATTTGTATCGGTGCAACATATTGGTAGTTTGTCATGGGGATTGATGTCAAAGCCAAGGGTGGTTGTGCCATGAAGCTAGGAGGCACAACTTGGCTTGATGTTGGCAGAGGTAGTTGGATGGTGGCAACACTAGCCAAAGGACAAGTAGCCACCCTGGTGTTGATAGGTGCAAGAGTAGGTGGGATGGAGACAACTAGGTTTTGGAATGGTGTAGAACTTTGTTGAATAATTTGCAGTTGATAGGGTACCGAAACCCCAATGGATGTAGGTCTAAAAATAGAAGGAGAAGCCACACTTTGAAGATTGGTCATGGTCAGGTTATTAGCTGAGGCAATGGCTTGGGTGTCTACGGGTTGAATTATGGAGGTGGTTGATATGATTATCATCTCAACTAAGGAGGTTGGCATCCCATAAATTGGGTTGCCTAAAGATTCTCATGTTTGACTTCTCGTGAGATAGTGCTGAAGAGCCTTGACATTGAGGTCAAGGAATCTTTCAAGGTCTTGGTCTCCTTCAGGGACAATAGGGGGTTGAGTTGGGGTTTGTTGGATAGGAGTTCATTCAGTCTCTAAATGATACTCCATTAGAGGACTTGTTATGGAGGATGAAGGCAGAAGTGGTTGTTGCCTTGCATGGTCAACAAGAGTTTTGGTTTGACTACGTGTCAAAACCATCCAAGGCAAAAAAGGGGGGTTAAGTTCTAAAAACTATATGTTTTAGCCTCAGAAAACCAGAATGTGTTTTTGACAGCAAAGAGGTCAGGTTTTTAGCTTGCTATTTTGAGAAGAAAATTTTTGACAGTGACCGACGTCGATAGAAAAATTGATGTCGATGAAGAAAGTTGCCAATGTCAGTCAGATAACCGATGTCAGTGAATATAAGTTGCTGAAGTTAGTGGAAAAATTGATGTCAGCTACTGTGTATTTCTAAAAACTTCAAAAAACTAAAAGTTTTTGGAAGAAAGAAGAAAGTCCTGAGTTATTCTTGAAGCTCAGAATGCGACCTCACCAGCTCAAAAAGCCAGATAGAGATAGACAAATAGATGAATACAAGCAACCCCTAAACATTAATTCCTAAGAATAAGTTTTAGAGTCTTGTTGGCTTATGCCTTAGAAGAGTATGTTTGGGAAGTTGGCTTTTAGAACGGGTCATAGAAGAAGCAATCTAAGGTTGGTTTCGGGTTAGTTTCGGTGCTCAAAAGTCTATATTAGGTTTCGTACATGGCCTGGTGCTAAGGAGCGAGCTCCCCTCACTTCATGAGCCCAGAGATAAGCTGGGTCACTTACCCAGTATATACTTCCCCTAGAGTTTATACTCTACCAGAGAATAGAGTGGGTTCTCCCCTTGGTAGTGAAGCCCAAGTGGGATTACCAGGAAGGGTAAGGTATATGCTAGGTGATGAAATCCTAGTCGGACCTTGTCTCAAGTATGTTTAGATGTTTGATTCCTAATATTGGTCTAGTCATGTAACATAAGTGTGCTATGATTTATTCATAATGTGGTTTTAAGTTACTAGATGTGAGAGCTAAGTATGCATTCAGGCAAAAATGAAATGCAATAGATTTTAAACCCAAATTGAAATGTGTGTTCGGATGCAAACAAGTTGAGAAAATGTTAAGAGCATGAACTTCACTACTCTAAGATGGAAGAGGAAAGGTGACTAGAAGAAAAAGAAAGAGATTCTTTTTAACTTTGCTTATGGTGTATTTTTGAAAGAGATAGAAGAAAAGGATGCAAGAAGAGATCTAATGCACCTATATGAAAAGTTTGCTTTTAGAAGAAAAAGTATGATGAACCCAAGGAAAATTCCAGGGGTCCCACCAGGCGTGCCAAAATATTTCTAACTATTTTTGCTTTTCACATTCAAAAGAGATGAGAAACTAAGAGGTAATGGTCAGGGGTTTGTACGTACCCGGATGAAGTTTTCACACCGTATCTAGATGACTGAAGGAGCTCCTCTTTGGCTGTGTAGGATGACACCTATAGAAGAAAGAGACTCAAACACAGAGATTGTTAGATAGAGATAAGGTGGACTGCCAAGTGATATTATCAGTCTTAGAAGTGCAAAGACTTCCTTGAGGGATGACAGTCCACTTGTTGATAACAAGAATGTTGGATAAAGATAATAATGAAAGACTAAGCAAGAGAAATAGAAACAATGCATACCTGTAGTCTGCTATCAGTCTACCATAGTCACCGATGTCAGTTAGTCTGCCATCATTGGTTGGTCAAGTTGCTGATGTCGATTATACTGCCAACATCGATAGGGGAAATGGTCGATGTCAGTCAGGGCAATGGCCTTGGACAAGTTTTGGACAAGTTTTTGGTTGATGTCTTTGGTCGATATAATGGTCTGTGGTAGTCTGAGAGTTTGTGCAAGATTGCAAAACAATAGGTAGGGTCTTAATAGGGACAAGGGTAGAGGAATAGGTTGTCAAAAGGGGTAAGAGTATGAAGAAGGCTTTTCAGCCTTTCCAGGAGGAAGTCAGGTTAGGTCTGGTTGATAGCCGGGTCTGGTTGATAATATTGATTAGAAGTAATAACTAGAGAATCAATTACTAATACATTATAAATAATGAAATGAAATAAAAGAGGGATACTTAGCTCTTTGATAGAGAACCAAAAGTTTAGAAGACCTGTTGCTGATGCCGCTAATGTAGAAGATTTTCTACAATGTTTCAATCAAGGGTGGAGTGACTAATGCAGAGTTCCTATAGCTTGTGATGCTTGGTGTGCATTTAGGAGAGAGAGAGAAGTCAGATTCTGGGTCTGTGATTCGGGGCTGTGGTGATTTGTTCAGCCTACATGTTGGTTTTAAGAAACCGACGTCGGCAATTCCGTTGGTGTCGGTCGATGTCGATGACTGGAGGATGGGTGAAAAGGCTATTTTTAGCCTTTTACCTATTCCTCTGTCTACCGAGTTCAGTGGTCATGGTTAAACGGTCGAAGGCAGGTTTAATAGGCATGGGGATTAGTGAGAGAGTTGGAATGATTAGTCATAGGGTAATGAATGAGGGTATCCAAGGGTGAGGTATCCAAGAGTGAGGAATCCAAGGGTGAGGTGTCAAGGGTGGTGCATCAAGGGGGGTGTTATTAATTTAAAATAAGTTATTATCTTAAATTAATAAGTGTGTGGGTTAGGAATGTGTAGAAGTGGACCAAGGGGACCAAGGGGGGGAGTAGACACAATTTCGGTGTCTACACTAACCATTGATGGTCACCCTAACCACCAATGGTCATTATGTGAACTAAACAAACAACTAAACCAACAAGCATAAAATTGACCCCAAACCTTAATTGAAACCCTATTTTCTTGAACTCTATCACCTCACAGATTAGAAACAACACCCTGACCTTAACTTAAACCTACCTGTAGACACCAAAATCGTGTCGACTCCCCTGGTCATCCCTCGTGTTATTCTCCCTCACCTATTTAAACCCCTGTCGACCACTTTCCCACTAGCCTTGACCTTGGCAGCATGTTAAAATGAGCAGAGGGCTAAAATTAGTCTCTACCCCCATTTTGCATCTGCCGACCACGGTCACCACCCGACTGACGTCGCCGACGTCGATCACTTTTCGGCCAATGTCGGCGGTCCTGTCGGCATCGGTTCTCCTCAGCACTGCATTTTCAATCCAAACGCAGGAACCGTTATTCCGTTACTCGTTATCCATTCAATTCCCAATCATTTTCTCGATCGGTTATCGAACCGTCCCTCGCCTTCATTTGCAACCTCTTCATTCGATCAACTAGTTTTTTCATTCAACCAACTCTTGCGATCAATCAACTCTAGCGATCAACCATCTCTGGCATCCAACCAACCTGTAATCCATCTCCTATGTGTGTCTCTCTCTGGAACAGGAACTCTGCTTCGGTCATTTGGCAGCACAACGACAACGTCAATCATGTCTCCAACTTCATCTTCAAGCATATAACAGGGAAGTATCTCTCTCTGTGTTTTTGTTTCTCTCTGGTTATTGTTTGTTTATTACTGCTATCACCCCTATTTTAGACTTAGACTATAACCCCAACCTGACTTCCTCCTTTACACCTCTGTCCACTATCCCCTAAATACACAGTCTCTAGCTCTACTCAGATTTCCTACATAAAACCCCAAACAAAACAACAGACCTTTCTGTAAAGCCTAAGACCCTGTCCTAACTCTAAGACCTTGTCTAGACCCTGCCCAGACCTATCCAGACCTTGATCAGACCCGACCAGACCCGCCCAGACTCTATCCGAAACTATTGCCCCGACCGATGCCGGTCATTACCCCGACCGATGCCAGCACCTTAACCGACGTCGGCACCTTCCCCTGACCGATGCTGGCACAGAGACCAACACTGGCGACTGTACAGAATAGTTTGCTGAATATCAGGTACGCATTTTATTTTTAGTCTTTTATTTACTTTCATTCTATCTTTTCATTATTTCCATTTCTGTCAAATATTTCTATTTTTAATCAGTGGGTTGATATCCTCTTAGAAAGTCTTCATACTTCTAGGATCAGGCGTTTGCTTGACAACCCATCGTCTCTTCGTCTAACATTTTTTGTGTTTAGTCTTTTTCCTTTGCAGGTGTCATTCCTCCACAGCCAAAGAGGAGTACCTTCCAACGTCTGATTTCGGTGCGCACGACTATATTCAGGTATCTTCTAGCCTTGACCATCTTTTAGTTTCTTAATTTCTTCTTTGAATGTAGAAAGCGATTTAGCGTAGAAACATTCTGGCACGCCCGGTGGGACCCTAGGGCCTTCCTTGGGTTCTTTCTTTCTTTTGTTCATATAGGTGCATTAGGTTCCTTCCTTTTTCACCTCTTTCATCTCTTCTTAATGACATCATAAGCAGGACTAAAAAAAACTTTTCTTTTCTTTCTTGCACTTCTAGACTAGTCAAAACTCATATTCTTCGACTCTTTCTCCATTCATCTTCATACGAACAAATATTTTGACTTGGACTTAAAACACTTTGCATTCATTTTTGTTTGCTTGCATCTTTTAGACCACACTTAGTAATTAAAATGCATATTGAATTAATCTAGATCACTTGATGTTACACGACCAAACCACTTGCACAAAACAAACATCTTAACTTACCTAAGACAAGGCCCGACTGGGATTTCATCCCTCAATGGATACCTTACCCGTCCCAATGATCTTACTTGGATTTCATCACCAAGGGGAAAGCCCACTCCGTTCTCTGGCAGAGCCTAATCTCTAGGGGAAGTATATTTTGGCTAAGCAGGCCCAGTTTTATAACTGGACTCGTGAAGTGAGGGGAGCTTGCTCCTTAGCACCAGGCCTTGTACGAAACCTAACATAGACTTCTTGAGCACCATAACTAACCCAAAACCATCCATAGACTACTTCTTCTAGGACCCGACTCAAAAGCCAATCTTCCTCTACACATATTCTAAGGCATAAGCCACTATAATCCTAATAATTTACTCCTAGGGTTTTGGGATCTGCTTGTGTTCTTCATCTTTTTAGTTCTTATTTGCTTGTTTGAGCTTGTGAGTACGTTCTTCCTTGCCTTGAATGGTTCTGACTCGTAGCCAAGCCAAGGATCTAGTCGATCACGCGAGGCATCATCCTCTTCCATCTACCCCGCCCATAACCAGCCCTAAAATGGAGTTCAACTCAGAAACTGAAAGAACTCCTACTAGACCATCCCCGACCCAAACGCCTATTGTCCCAGAAGGGGACCAAGATTTTGCACGATTCTTGGACCTCAATGTAAAAGCCTTGCAGCACTATCTCGTGAATAGCCGAATGCGAGACCCATTTGGCAATCCAATTTACAGAATGCCGACCTCTGTTCTCGAGACTGCGGCTGTATCAACGACATCCGTAGTTCAACCCTTAGACACCCAGGCTATTGCCTCAAACAATGACCAGCCTTTGACCAATCATCCAAGTGTGGCCTCTCCCTCCATCATTAGGCCCACTTCCACCGGGGTTTTGGCCCCCTATCAATCTCAACCCACTCAACCACTTTCTACCCCCTTTCAGAATCTGGTCATCTCTATTCCACCTACCCTTGCTCCTATCAACACTAGGGTGGCTACCTATCCATTAGCCCATGTTACCTCTAACCAACCTCCCATGACAACATCAAACCTAGCCATGCCTTCTATCCAACCATCTTTAGTCACCTCTTCTATCCCTATGACTAGTCATTCGTACGTTGTGCCCTTACTGGTACAACCGACTACGTCATATACCTCTTCCAGCCTCTTTCAAGCACCTTACAATCTAGGAGGCGCTCCACCCGCCAATCCGTCAGTAGATATAATCAAAATGCTGATGGATAAAATGTCCAACCTAGAGACTTCCGTTTCTGGCTCACGCAATACTCTCTCATACGAATAAATTTGCAATGAGCCCATTCATCCTTTTGTCTCGATCAGACCATATCCCAACCAGTGAGAACTTCCTAAGTTTTCTCATTTTCAAAGCAAGGAAGACCCACAACAGCACTTACAGGCATTCAGACATGCCTGTTACCTTATCACCCATGACGATGCGTTGCTTTTATGCATGTTTCTTATGTCTCTCTCTGGTGCTGCGCTTGACTAGTACAGCTCCCTTGCCAACCATTCCCTCTTCACATTCACTTAGCTGGCCCAGCTCTTCCTCGATCATTTCTCTATTAACATCACCAAGAAGGTCTCGATCACAGACCTCTATTCTATCCACCAATTCGAGGATGAATCCATTGCTAATTTCGTCACTCGATGGAGGGGCCTTATCAATCAACTTTCATTTTCCTTACCCCAGCCCGAGCTTATTGAACTTTTCTCTCAAGCCTGTGCTAGACATATTTCTTCCACCTTAAGGGTTCAGACCTTCCACACTTTTGACGAAGCCTTCACGATGGCCCATAAACTTGAGTTACGTGCCATCGAGGAGAATAAAATCAAGTTACGGAGCAAGAATCCCAACTCCAAGAACAATGACCCCTCTTCTAAGCCTTCCTCATCCAATCCTAAATCTAAAGCTTCAGCAAATGTTGTGGTTGTTAGATCTTCTTCCTCTTCACCTTCAATTAACCAGCCTGAGCCATCCACATCTATGAGTGCCACTTGCCAATTTCAGCAGAGATACATATAGCGACAGTTTACTCCACTCAGAGAATCATACGTGTCTGTGCTGGAAAAACTCATCAAACAAGGGGCCCTCAATCTCCCCCAGATCCGACCACCGCCACAATTTGATCCCTCACATGCCATCCCTGCGTGGTATAGGGAAAATGACTTCTGTAACTACCACCGTGTTAAGGGACATGACACGGGCAACTGTAAAACCCTTAAAAACATAATCCAAGACATGCTGGAAAAGGGTGACCTCATCCTCAACAATCCCAATGCACCCCCTAATCAGGGTATCGACATCTTCAAACAACCATTCCCCAATCATCCACCAACTCAAAGCAACGTCTAGACCTTGATTGACAACACTCATGAACATAACATTCGAACAGTCAATACGGTCTCGCCCTTCATTTCTAACCAACCTCAAGAGGTGAGTCCATCCATCAGTCCATCACATGTGGATGAACCTCTTTCTCTGGTTCATTCTCCGTCAACCTCTCTCATCTTGGAGGATGCCTCAACCTTACCATCACCGCCGGTTTTACCATCCTCCTTCTTACTGCCCATGGAAGACCTGACCTTTCCTACTCCTCGACCGCAAGTGGAGGGCACAATCATCCCTGCCCTTTTCCCACTTGAGGAGCTTCATTCTCCAGTTTCTTCTCCACCTAGGGAAGAACCTATCTCCCCTTCATCTCCAACCAAGGACGAACTTGTCATGACTTCATCATGCCTTGGGGTTGAAACTACCACACCTTCGGTCCCACAACCGTCGACATCTTCTCAGCCATTTTCCCGACTAGTGGAGAAACTCAAACTTCTCCCTTCTAGGAAAGTGGAGCATCAGGGATTGTGGGAGCGTCTCACAGCTCTTCAACATGCCCGTGCCCTCTCATCTCATGTAGCTAATCCTCCCATGGTGAAATCTCCCAAGACTATCAACAAAAATTAGACTTCCACTTCTAGACCGTCTATATCTCAACTGACACATCAAAACCGAAACCCTCATCTACCCCATCTAAACCAATCAAGTCACTCGACATTCACCCTGTCTCCAACCTCACTCATTCGTAAGTAAAGGTGGACTTAAACTAGACTTCAACCAATAGTATTCTTCAACCCAAATCACAGAAGACTGCCAAACCATAGAGGCGAACACCTCCTCTTCCATCATCATTGCCCTCTATTTTGGGCCCCCATCCTTCAACCCTAACCAGAGTCCTTCCTACTTCAACCTCTAATCAAAACTGGTTGCCTCCTTTGCTTCCTTTGCCTACTGCTAGCCTACCCTCTCCCAAAAGGGTGGTACCTCTCATGAAGAATGTATCGTCTCCGCCTGTCACAACACCATCAACCTAGAAGGTGGTACGGAAACCCCCTCCAACTTTGCCCAAGCAAAAGTCACCGGCATCGCATACATCGATGAGCACAGACCCTTTAGTGGGCTCATACTCTTTGATCTTGCAATGAATTTTGCAAACTTCCAGCATAACTCTTCCACCCATCAGGCCTTTCCAACCCCTCGGGTCTAAGCCCTCCTAGTTTGACGACATGAAGATTTGCTTATACCATCATACACCAGGACATGACACCGAGACTTGCTGTGCCCTCAAGGCTGTCATTCACCGCTATCTAGAGAAAGACACTCTTCTCTTTGAGGATGCTCTCAACTGACCCCTGACTCCTTCTCATAACCCTCCAACCTCTTCAAACCCATCAACATCTCATCAACCAGTTACAACCCCTTTATCTCCTTTGCCTCCCATCTTTGAAATCAATGCCATTCACATAACCACCAGGTCACAAAAGGACAAGGTGAAAGAAAAAGCCACCATTCCTTGGACCTACCCTTTCATCAATCCACCTCAACCGCCCAAGCCTAAGATTTCTATCCTTGGCGCGCCTCAACCCTCTTCTTCTTCTTCTTCCAGACCAATCCACAACTCCATGTTGAAACAACTTCACCAGACGCCTGTGAAGATGTCCCTCTATGACCTCATCCAAACCTCACCTCAACATCACCAAGCCCTCATCCAAGCCCTACAGGCAGCAGAGGTCTAACCCGAAGACCCCCAGCCACTTGCTGCCCTTGTCCACTCTTTAGCCCCTGTTGCCTCCATCACATTTAGCGATTCTGAGATTCCCACATCCAACACGAATGATCAGGACACCGCCCTCTTCATCACTGCCTATGTTGATCAGACACGCATTAAATGCATTATTATCGACGGAGGTGCTAGCATCAACATTATCTCCACCCATGCCTTTGATCAGTTGGCTCTTCCTAAGAATTGTGTCTTCAAAACTGATGCAATCTTGAACTCTTTTAATGATACCACTGCCACGACCATCGGCACAATCATCCTTCACATTTGCGTTGGTCCACGCATAGTCCCAAAGCTCTTCTACATCATCGGAGGAGAGTTTCAATACAACATCTTGCTGGGCTGACCCTGGATTCATGCCATGGCCTGTGTCCCCTCCACCCTGCACCATTGTGTAAAATTTGAGCACGATGGGCAAGTCCACACCATTCCCGCTGACCCTTCACCCTTCAAAACTTGCAACACCACCTACCATCGAAATGACGTCCTCATTCCTATCAAGCCATCAATCCCGGCACTGCCTCCATCCGTGGAATCTTTGACCAGTTTGCAACAGACGATCGCCCTCACACCTCCCCTTCAAGCGACGACCACAGACCCCATGGAAGACATCTTCCAAAGACTTTCATTGGGGGAGTATTACTTACTGACCTTAGACATGTTCCAAACTCCACAAGAGTATGGACGCCTTCATCATAGCCCCAGTTACGACCATCAGATCGAGATGATTATACCTTATGGTCCTCCTCACCTCCGAACCAACCTCATCTATGGGGGGCTCAATCAAGCTCCTACTGATGGCAATCCTCTTTCTTCACCCCAACCTTTCACATCAAACTTGTCATTTCTTAGCAACCTTGCCTTTACACACACTTACCTTTACAGGTGTGCATGGAAGGGTTTTGGTTTCAGACGCTATGAGTAGGGCTCCCATCAGCCCATCAAGCCACTCAATGATGACGATGCCAAGAAATGGTATGGCCTAGGATATCACGACCCCACTCAAGACCCTGCAGAGCTTTGTCCCGACCCAACCATTGACCAATCTCCTCCACACTCGCCTATTCTTCCCCCTTCACCTACGGAGTCGGTGGTTTCCATCCCTCCTAGTTTTTTTTTTGCATAAACACCATCCACCTGGAACCCCTGACTTATCAACTCAACGGGGTGTCCAAGTCTCTCCCTCTCATTTTTCCCAGCATGATTGAAGATGAGTCGGCAACCATTCACACTGTCCATTGCATTGATGACGACGCCATTCTTTCTTACATGGGTGCTGACGATTCTTTCATCCAGCGCTCCCTCCCTTCTGAGACTTAGGTTATGTTAAATGAATCAACCATTGACATCAACCTTCCTTCTTCTGATGTTCCTTATGTCTTAAATATTGGCCAATTTTTAGACATTCAGGAATAGCTAGACTACACCCAATTCCTCTCCGACCATAGCAAGGCCTTTGCCTGGACTTACAGTGATATGCCTGGCATCGACCCCACCATCGCTACCCATAACATTGTCACCAAACTAGAGGCTAAGCCTGTTAGGCAAAATCTTCAAAAGATGCATCCTCGCATTGCCCTCCTTGTCAAAGAAGAGCTTCAGCGCCTCCTTTTTGTCTCCTTCATCCAGCCCATCGATTATCCACAGTGGGTCTCTAACATCGTCCCAGTCACCAAGGCAACTAGAGGGATTCATATTTGCACAGACTATCGCAACCTTAACCTAGCCTGTCTTAAAGATGACTTTCCTCTTCCTAACATTAACCAGCTTGTTGATCTTACGGCCGGCCATGAGATGCTATCTCTCATGGATGGGTTTTTAGGATATAATCAAATCCTGATCGCTCCAGAAGATCAGCACAAGACCACTTTCATTACCCCATGGGGGACTTTTTGCTATCGAGTCATGCCCTTTGGCTTGAAAAATGTAGGTGCCACTTATCAGCATGCCATGACCTACATTTTCCATGATCTCCTTCACAAAATCATGGAGGAATACGTGGATGACCTGCTCAGCAAGTCCAAGCTTCGCCGTGACCATCTAACCATTCTCAAGATCATCTTCTCTCATCTTCTTCAATACAATGTTCATCTTAACCCCAAGAAATGTGTCTTTGGGGTCCTCTCTGGCAAGCTTCTCAGCTTCATCATTTCTTTTTGTGGCATCGAGATAGATCCCGCCAAGATTCACGCTATTCTCAAAATGCTACCCCCGACTAATCTCAAGCAGCTTCACAGTTTGCAAGGGAAGCTCCAATCCATTTGCCATTTCATCTCGCAGCTTTCTGACCGCTACCAACCTTTTCATCATCTCCTTAAGAAGGATGTCTCCTTTACATGGGATAAGGACTGTCAAGAGGCTTTTAAAGCCCTTAAACACTATCTGGGCTCTCCACCAGTCCTCATTCCACCTAAAGATGACCAACCCTTCTACCTTTATATCTCAGCCACTAATCATTCGTTAGGTGCCATGATCGCGCACCGAGACGAGCACCACCATGAGCAAGCGGTCTATTATATCAGCCGAACACTGGTCGACTATGAAACTTGGTACACCCATACTGATAAACTCTGTTTGGCATTAGTCTTTGCTGCTACCAAGCTCCATCACTATCTTCTTAATCACAAGACCCTTGTCATCACCCACACCGACCCTCTCAAATATATGCACTCCAAGCCATATCAGAATCAATGTATGGCTCAGTGGCTCATGCTGCTTGCTGAGTTTGATCTTGAATTCATCCAGTAGAAATCTATCAAGGGGCAAACCATCGCTGATCAACTAGCAAATGCCCCTCTTCCTGATAATCAACCTTCACAGTGTGAGTTTCCTGATGAATCTATCGCTGTGCTTTCCACCGATGACACTACCTATTAGATGACCATGTTCTTTGACGGCTCCAAATGTCAACTCGATGGGGGTGATGGGGTCATTCTCATCCCACTCGAAGGGGAGCCCATGCCTCTATCTTTTAAACTCGACTTTGATTGTACCAATAATATGGCTGAGTATGAGGCTCTAATTTTGGGACTTCAGACCGCCCTCTCTCTCAACATCAAGTCCATCAACATCTTCGGTGACTCGTAGCTCGTCATCAATCAGGTCAACAGTTCATACCTCTGTAAAAATGAAATTTTACAAAGGTACAAAAATCATGCTGACATTCTCCTTGCATCTTTCAACCATCACTTATTGCAGACTGTTCCTCAATCCACGAATAAGTTTGCTAACACCATGGCTTCCCTCGCTTCGCATATCCCATCTTCCTCATCTGCATCCAAACTTTTTGTCACGATGCATCGTGTGCCATTGCCTTCATATATCTCTCCTCACATTAATCATGTCAACACTATAGACCCTAGCCCACAAGATGCTTGGTATAAGCAACTTGTGGACTTCTTATCTTTTTCTGTCATTCCTCCCAACCTCTCTAAAAATGCACAGCGAGCTTTTATCAAGCGTACCGCTCGCTATACCATGCTAGGGGGTCTTCTCTATAAGCGAGGCTTCGACGGTCTCCTTCTTCGCTGTCTCACCTCCACTGAAGCATCTCAGGCCATTAAGCAAGTCCATGACGAGATTTGTGGTGAACATTTCAGTGGGAATTCGATTGCCAAGTGCATCCTTCGTCTGGGCTATTATTGGCCTACTCTTCATCAAGACTGTAGCAATTATGTTCGGTGTTGCATCAAGTGTCAGTAGCACTCTAACTTGCTTCATCTCCCCACCCATGCCTTACAAATCACTTAGGATTTTTGGCCTTTTTCTCAGTGGGGTTTAGATCTCATCAGTGAGATTAACCCTCATTCATCTCTTCATCATCAATCCATCATCACAGCCACTGAATATTTCACCAAGTGGGTGGAAGCCATTCCTCTCATCTCCACAAAAGCCAACAAGATCGTCGACTTCATCAACACCCACATCATCTATCATTTTAGTGTCCCTCATAAAATCATCACTGATAACGACAAGTCCTTCAAAAACAAGACTGTCCAAAAGCTATGCGACTCATTTGGCATCAAACTCAGTTTCTCTTCGCCTTACTACCCACAAGCAAATGGGCAGGCCGAGGCTTCCAACAAAATTCTCACCAAAATTCTCATGAAGGTGGTCAGCGACACAGGCAGGGATTGGCACATTCACATTCCCTTCACTTTGTGGGCCTACCGCACTAGCATCCGAACCTCTATGTGTGCTACCCCTTTCTCTCTCATGTACAAAATAGAGGCTGTCTTACCTCTCGAAGTACAGATCCCGTCTCTCTGCATTTCTCTACATGACATCCTTTCCAATGATGACTTTCATCAAGATTGCTTAGCTCAACTCGAGTTACTTGACGAGCGCCATCTTGCTGCCCTTAATCATCTCCATGTCTATCAACATCGCATCAAGCGCACCTATGACAAAAATCTATGAGAACGAGATTTCAACATCAGAGACCTCGTCCTCAAAGAGAATCAGCACGTGACCAATATGGAGCGAAGTAAATAAGGAAAGTTTGCTCCTAATTGGCTCGAACCTTTCATTATCACGCACAAGTATGGATCAGGGACTTATCGTCTGTCCTCTCTTGATGGATGACCAGAACCTGAGCCTCTTAATGTGTTGCATCTGTGACCATTTTATTGCTAGTCGAGTACTCATCCACTTGACACTTAACTTGAGCTCATCCCTTGAGCAATCCCTATCCTCTTAGTCCTAATTCCTTTTAACCCTATTCCTCTTAACAATTCCTTTATAACCCTTTTATGATGTATGGATGCTTTGTCCTAATAAAAGGGAGCCCTTGACCTTCTATAGTCTTGTCCATGACTCACATTTCTGTCAAAACAAATCATGATGTCAAAATATCCACGGTCACCATATCAAAATCAAAATTAAAAAGGTAGACTGCTCCCTCGAAGGATAGCTGTACTATCATTGTTGTAATAAATAGACTGCTCCCTCGAAGGACAGCTATTCAAAAGCCCTTATATTAAACAAAATTCTAGACCACTCCCTCAAAGGATGGCTATGACTAAACTGGCAATAAACAACACTATCTTAGAAGCTTCTCGCATTGATTAGCTTCATAACTAACCACCAAGCAAATGACATCTCTATGCAGGCTTCCTGCATTGATCAGTCTGTGCAAAAAAAAAAAAAAAAATGAGTCATGGACTTGACTTCTAGTTGTCTCAGGGTCTCCTATAAAAAAGGGCAAAGTTCTCTCTGCTCTTACAACGGGTTACCCTTTTTCCTCCTCCTATCACCTGCTCAAGGGACTTTGAGCTCACTTTAATGTTAAAGTGATTCGATTACCATTCTAACACAACATCTGGTCAACGACGTCATGCATGAATGGGGCTCTTGGTTCTAATAACCCCTATCTATGCTGTCATTCTGGTCCTTGTTAATGAAAGAGCAATATGCCTTTCACTTCTTCTGCACTTTGGTCACATTCACCTTCATCACTTGTCACACCTAATCACCTCAACTCAACTCTTTTTTTTCAGACCACCCCCATAGCCTATTCACACTAGTTTCTATGGACACCAATACACATGGAAACTATCGACCAGACACAATTTATGTTAAGCATAAACCAATACTTGCTAAAGCATAAATAAAACTCAATTTATTTTTAGCATACATCCATCACGAATATGGAAACTTGTTAGGGATGAAAGACCCCTCAACCAATGTTGCAGAATACACCATTTGGAAAGGCTGCAACATCTTTTTCTCTTCATCATTTCATCATGACCAAGACCAATCTATCGACCATTTTGACCACCTGTCTACCACTCAAACCCTTTGTCTGAACTACATTGGTCTGAGGCCCTATGACCAGGGCTATGTAGGTAGCACTCAGATGATACGACATCATATGGGGTTAGCTCGACCACCCTCATTTGTTCATCTCTCTAATGGACAAACCTTTTTTCCTCCTTTTGACCCTAACTTTGCCCTCGACCAAGACCATTTCCCTCCCTTTGACCCTTCCTCCCTTTTAGGGAGAACTACATTGGCCTGAGGCCCCTTCCACAGGGGCTATGTAGGCAGCACTCAGTTGACATGGGGTCTTCTGAGGTTAGCTCGGCCACTTCCTTTCGTCCATCCATCCACCTTGACCTATGCCCATTGGAGATCATGCCTATCTCCTCTGACCTCGACCACTTCCAAAGCGACTTCGCCTTGGTTGTTTTTGCATGTATGCTACCTCATGACTAGTTAGCAAAATTGTGCATAGATTATTTTGACCCTCACAAGTCTAGGATCGCAAGCTGGTTGATCTACACTACTTGTGACTTTTTTGTGTTTTTTGGAGCACTTCCTGAGCTCGAGATACCTGGAACATGATGACCCATTTGGAGCTTCAACTTAGATTGAATAACCCAATCAGTAGATGACTAAATGCTGGGGCCTAGTTACTTCAATTTTGGCACTCCTCGACCCTTGACCTGTGACACTTTGACCTGACCATCTCGTGTAGTGTTATGTGCGCAATCATGACTTTTGCAGTGTTCACCCTCACCCCTCTTTTTCATCCACTCTTTGTCAAATCAACACCCGATTCTCAGTTCCCTTCCCTCGACTCCTGCTTTGAGGGGGAATACCTCATCCATAATCGGGGCAATCCACCTCCTATTTTTGTCTTGCAGTTCATTCGAACAACCAACAAGACAGAATTGACCTTTTCCCTCACCTGGGGCAATCACTCCTATTTTTGTCTTGCAGTTTGTCTAAAACAACCAACAAGACAAAAAGGGGCAAATGTAGACACCAAAATCGTGTCGACTCCCCTGGTCATCCCTCATGTTATTCTCCCTCACCTATTTAAACCCTTGTCGACCACTTTCCCACTAGCCTTAACCTTGGTAGCATGTTAAAATGAGCAGAAGGCTAAAATTAGTCTCTACCCCCATTCTGCATCTACCGACCACGGTCACCACCCGATCGACGTCGCCGATGTCGGTCACTTTTCAACCGATGTCGGTGGTCCTGCCGATGTCAGTTCTCCTTAGCACTGCATTTTCAATCCAAACACAGGAACCGTTATTCTGTTACCCATTATCCATTCAGTTCCCAATCGGTTTCCCGATCGGTTATCGAATCGTCCCTCACCTTCATCTGCAACCTCTTCATTCGATCAACTAGTTTTTTCATTCAACCAACTCTTGCGATCAATCAACTCTAGAGATCAACCATCTCTGGCATCCAACCAACCTGTAATCCATCTCCTGCATGTGTCTCTCTCTGGAATAGGAACTCTGCTTCGATCATTTGGCAGCATAGTGATAATGTCAATCATGTCTCCAACTTTATCTTCAAGCGTATAACAGGTAAGTATCTCTCTCTGTGTTTTTGTTTCTCTTTGGTTATTGTTTGTTTATTACTGCTATCACCCCTATTTTAGACTTAGACTATAACCCCGACCTGACTTCCTCCTTTACACCTCTGTCCACTATCCCCTGAATACACAGTCTCTAGCTCTACTCAGACTTCCTACATAAAACCCCAAACAAAACAACAGACCTTTCTGCAAAGCCTAAGACCCTGTCTCGACTCTAAGACCTTGTCCAGACCCTGCCCAGACCTGTCTAAACCTTGATCAGACCCGACCAGACCCGCCTAGACTCTGTCCAGAACTGTTGCCCCGACCGACGCCGGTCATTACCCCGACCGACGCCGGCACCTTAATCGACGTCGGCACCTTCCCCTGACTGACGCTGGCACAGAGACTGACACCGATGACTGTATAGAACAGTTCACTGAATATCAGGTATGCATTTTATTTTTAGTCATTTATTTACTTTCATTCTATCTTTTCATTATTTCCATTTCTATCAAATATTTCTGTTTTTAATCAGTGGGTTGATATCCTCTTAGGAAGTCTTTGTACTTCTAGGATCAGGCGTTTGCTTGACAACCCACTGTCTCTTCATCTAACATTTTTTGTGTTTAGTCTTTTTCCTTTGTAGGTGTCATTCCTCCACAGCCAAAGAGGAGTACCTTCCAACGTCTGATTTCGGTGCGCACGACTATATTCAGGTATCTTCTAGCCTTGACCATCTTTTAGTTTCTTAATTTCTTCTTTGAATGTAGAAAGCGATTTAGCGTAGAAATACTACCATTTAATAGTTTAACATTTACTTTAATGTTATTTTTTTAGAACACTAATATTCATTTGTAAAGTATTTATTTCCTTAGATATATTAATTTTATGTTATGTAACCTTTATTTTCAACATTAACTCATATCAAAAGGTGGATTGATATTCTCCTATATAGGTCACACTTCTTGGATCTAGCTTGCTAAGCAATCCACCCATCTACCTAACTAACCAACCATTTTCTAGTTCTATCTTATTGTAGGTCATCTTCTCAAGCCAAAGAAAAGTGTCTACAATTGTCTAGATTATGGAGCTCACACCACGTCCAATTTATACTAACCTCTACCCCTCTTTTATTTTTACCTTTCTTTTAAAAACAAATAGACGTAAAATTTGGTATAAACATTCTAGCACACCTAGTGGGACCTAGTTACATATTATTCCCCTTTTCTTCTTTATTTTGTGTTCATACAAAAAAATTGAAAATTTATTTTTGGTATAAAACTAACTCCATACATTGATTGCTTACATGTTTAGCTTATTTATATAAATTAAAAGCAAAGTAATCAATCATAGCGTCACCTTTTTATCACACACCATACCAAACCACTTATCAATCAACACATTTTAACACCTGACATAAGGCCTAACTAAGATTTCATCACCTAGTGGTAAACCTTCACCCTTTGGATATTTTACTTGGAATTCACTACCAAGAAATTAGTATATACTGGCTAATCACCTGACACCCTTATCGCTATGGTGTGTGAAGTGAGGGGATAGGCCACAACATCAAGGCACGTAATAAATTTTAATATAGATTTTAAGAGCCATAAATAACATAAAACCAACCATAGACATCTCTTCTAGTACTTGATTTAGAAGCCAAGTCTTTCAACATTCTTTAACTTAAGGCATAAGCCAAAAGAGAGACTAAGAAGAACCCTAGAAGGTGACGTACTTTAGTGTGTCTTTTTCATTTTTAAATTTTTTGGTCTAATATTTGTTTTGAGTTGTGAGAAACTTACCTTCCATCATCTTGTCTCCATTTCCTTGTCCAATGGAGAACTAACCTATATTCTCTCCTAGAGATCCTAACTTTGCTAGGATCTTGGAGAAAAATCATCTCATCTTATATTGATGCCTTGCATCACAAGACACTTGTACTCCTAACCTTACCTACAACCAACCTAACCTACTCTACAACCAACTTAAACTCATTAACAACCAACCCAATCCCACCCAAAATCAATCAAACCCTCCTTATCACCTATCAAACCTTAACTACAACCAACCAACAAATTTTAAACTACCACCTAAGTTGGTTACAATGTTAATGGACCTGATAATCAAATTAGAGTAATCTATTTTAAGTACCCATGACCAATCAATCCTCACCTACAAATAATCAAATCTCAACTACAACCAACCAACATTCTATTAATGACAATTTAACCATCATCATACCCAACCAAAAACCCATCAACACCAACTTAACAATTATCATAACCAACCTCAACTTCAACCTATCTAACCTCATCAACCATTGGGTCACCTACCTAACCATTATATCAACTACCTCAACCTAATTTTAGGAAACCCTATTTATCTCAACATCGATATTTGGTCTATCCTCTTTGCCATCCAATTAATAACTATCAAACCAACTTATCAAACTTACCTAACCTATCAAGCCAATACACCTTATCAACCTTACCCAAGCAACTAAACCCACCAAACCTATCAAACCAACTAACCTCATAAAACCAATTGATTTTCTTGTAAATTCAAGAGAAATCCATCATTGAACCTCCTTTTGCACCCATTATTATGCACAACAGTAACCAAAGCCCTCAACATAATGAGATACATCCATTAGATTTGGTTTTTAGTCAACCTATAACTAAGAAAACCATAATCCAACCCTTAACCAAACCACTTATTAACCAAGTGGAACCTTCTCAACTTTATTTTAAAATTACAATCAAGGAAATCAATCAACTTTTTCCACCTACCCATGTGGAACTAACCAACCTACCTCTTCCACTTACCCACATGAAACCAACTAATAAACCTCTTCCACCTACCCATGTGGAACCAACCAATATACCTCTTCCACTTAACCATGTGGAACCAACCAATGTACCTTTTCCACTTACCCATGTGGAACCAACCAACCTACCTCTTCCACTTACTAATATTTTAGCACCTACCATCAGCCCTACCTTACCAACCATCAACCCAACCTTAAAAACCATTAATCCTACTTCGTCTACCATTGAACTAACCTTACCCACCATAAACCTCACCTCACCAACCATCAACCCAACCTTAAAAACCATTAACCCTACCTCATCTACCATTAATATAACTTTACCTATCATCAACCCCACCTTACCAAACATCAAACCAACCTTACCCACTGCCAACTCAACCTTACCAACCATTACCCCAACTTTAAAAACCATTAACCCTACCTCACCTATCATTAACCCAAAAAAACTTACTATCAACCTAACCTTACCTATAACCATCCACCCAACCTTATCTCACTAACCAAACCAAATAATTAAACCAACCCAACAAACCAACTTAACCATTTATCTTACTTTTCTCAACCAATCAAACCAACCTCTAAACCAAATAAATAAACCATAATAAACATACCTTTTAACTCAAACATAACCAACCTATCTAACAACCAAACCAAAACCAACCCATCAAATAAAACAAATCTTTCCAACCTACCCTTACCTCACCCAAACTCCCTCCTTGGGATAATTAGACATTCTTGTCTAACTTACCTTTATCTTAGGATATTATTGTCAAACCTACCATAAACCACCTAAATTAGGCCCAATAACATTTTCCTAGTCTTGGTGCAATAGAGGAAATCCCACTTGAACCACCACGTACAACTTGAACTTACTAACCACTAACCATTAACACCTAATGACTAACAACTAACACCCATTTTTGGAGGTAGGTGAAATCATCTTCACCCCTCCTAAACCCTCTTATTAACCAACACCTTCAATTTGGAATATTTTTCCCACCTCAAGCATGCATGGAAAGAGAAAAAAGTGGGAACTCTCCCTCCATAATGTTTTAACCATTTATCAACCACTAGCTTTACCTTAACCAATTGACCAATCTAACCTTTGGCATTTTTACCTCAACCTATAGATGGTCTAACCTAGCCTAACAATCAACCAAATGTTTAACCAACCTAACATTACCTGACCTTCTAAATAAACCTAAGTAAATTCACTTTTTTTACCTTTATACCCCAACCACTGATGGTCACCTTAACCACTAATGATCACCCTGACCGTCGATGGTCACTGTCATAAAGAAAAACCTAAAATTTATCTTTTTAGCTAAACCAAACTATCAGACCCTCAACCCAACATCATTTAACAAATCACCTAAACTTATCCAACCAACTATCTTACCTCAATAAATTATCCTTTAGAGATTCACCTTCTCCTCCAACCCTTAACCTAAATTATGAAATGATGACCCTTTTACAACTAACAAACCATCTACCTTTTATTTATTACCACCCTCCAACAAGCACCCAACCATTTGGATATTACCCTTCTCCACAAACCAAACTCAAACTAAGTGGTACACCAAATTTGGGTAACCCATTTGGACACCACCCAACCATTTGGGAGTCACCCTCTCCCCCAACATTTGGGAAGTACTTCTCTATTAACCCAACCTAAGCCAAGTAGTATAAAAAATTGGGGAAACCTATTTAGACACCACCAAACCAATTTGGGAGTCACCTTCTCCCCTAACCATTAGAGATTACCCTTATTCATTAATCTATCACCTAACTGTCATCACCATTTTTGTCAATCTAAATATTTTCCATGTCTAATCAAGTGTTGAAAATTAAATAGGGGACATCTACTCTCCTGATTGACATCAATCATTTATGCAAGCATGGATTAGGGGCATATCAAAACCTCAACCTCCTTAAATTATTTTTCATTTGTGTGCCTACTCTTTGGTTAAACCAAGTTCCTTGTCATCATGTGTAAACCTTCATCTCTTTATATTTAAAGAAAACTAATTAAAAATAAGATTATGTGATTATCCATCACAAACATAGCCTAATCCTAAGCATGGATACCATGGTTCTATCTATGGCATGATCCTCATGGTACTTTCTACCTCCTTCACAAGATGAATTCCCATGGTCATTGTCACTTAGACCACCTCTTTTACCCATTATCAACCTCCTTTGTGCTATGGATTTGCCTCCATAAAGGAAAACCTTAGGCTTACATATAATTGTTCATGTCTAACTAGCATATAAACAATTTAGGATACCAAACTATTGTATACATCTAATTCATAACACCATTTGTGTTGAAATTGTCAATCTTACTCGAATTGCACTCAAATGAATATTGTAGGTCAAAATCCATAAAATACCCTAAATGGTTCAAAATTGTCACTTACAAGTGCTAGTTTAGGTCAAAGTATCCTTAAATAGGGAAATGCATTTTATGGGCCAACTAACTTTGATCAGATCATTTTGAGTCAAAATGATAATTTCACCATTTAGTGCTCTGTATCACTCTCTTATTCTAATTCATTGATACACACCATGTAACTTTATTATTTGGTGTTGACAAAATCCTAAATAAGAATACAACTCTAACACATCTAACATCTCCTTCCAATTCCTCTCTTATTAAATTATGACCCAGTAATATGACTTTCTGACCATTTTGATTAATTGAGGGCCAATTTTCAAATAATTATTTAAATGTTGATTAACCTTGTTTAAGGCCAATTAATCCAAATCAAGAGCTTAAGTGGATTTTCCATGATAGTTGTTGAATATTTATTTTTCAAAATTGATTACTATTAACTGCATCATCAGGTGACATCATTTCTTAAGAGGACATCTCTAGGCCATAAATGCCACAAATATAAATATTATGGGTCACCCATGCCTAGTTAATGCCTCCCATGCCTCTTCAATGCCCCTTATTCCAAGTTAATGATGAAGACAATTATAAATTTAATTTTAAATAATAAGATTATCCATGGCCACACATCTCAATCTTGAGATTGACAGTCATGGTTGATCCTGACCAATCTCAAAAATCTGTAAATAGAGAGGCCATGGACATGAATTTTAAGCTTGAATATTTTAAAGTTATAATGCTAAATTGTTTCCATAAAATTTTGCATTTGATCATAGATTTTACTTTCAATCTTCATTGATAGGCTAGTTTAGTAATTCGGAATCAAGAGCCTAGGTTTTGTGGATTGTTATTAAGGCATTAGAGGATCTTACCACCATTATTGACAAAGACAAGGATGCTTGATCAAGGGAGAAAATATTTTTGAGCCACATAGGTATGGTGAATCCATTTGGGAAGGTAATATGGTGTTTCATTTTTTTCATTTTTTTATTTCTATCTTTTGTAATTCCCATAGGAATAGATAGGCTTGGTTAGTTAGTTCTTTATGCATGTTTCATTATTTATGGACTAATGCTTGACTAACTTGCTTTGTAATCCTATCTACATTTTGTCATGCTTGGTGGGACAAGATGCATCTCACACCTAAATAAGATCACTTTGAAACTCTAAAATATCCATTTGGACCCTTAAAACTCATGCAAATTGATTTTTGAACTTTATTTTGTCATTTTTGTTTGCCATAATTTTACACATTAACTGACATCGGTAGGAAATATTGACATCAGTTACCTATTTTAGCCAACATTAGCTAGGTCTCGATTAGCCAAAGTAACCATCCTCAATTGTAATAACTGACATCAGTCACTATGTTTTTCAAAAAACACAAACTCGAGATCTAATTGTTCAAAGTTCATTATTTCAAGCTAAAAAGAGCTTCACAGCTAAAGGACAGGCTGAAATTTTTGCTACAAGAGCAAGCTTTTGATTTCATAAAAACATGATTAAATCACCTTTTACATGCTTAAAAATAAATTGGGAACTTTCTTTTGGTGTTTAACAAATAATTTAGATTATTTGGTGAATATTTTCAAAGTTTAAAACTAAGACCAAGGGGTCAAATGAAAACCACCAAATATTTTGTTTGGGCTTAAAATTGAACACACTTGTCAATTCTTGTTTGTAATAGTTATTTAATTAGGTTATGTTTGGTAAAAAGAGGAATGTTGCGTGTATGCTCTTCCATTTGTCCTTTTTAGGGAACCCTTGAAATCAAAAACACCATTCCTATTGTAAATACCCTAGTGCAAGGCTTAGAAAGAAAGTCATCTAAAGCACTCCCTAAAAACTTGTCAAAGTTTGGGTGATCTTGAAATGACCCTAAATTCTTTATCTTTTATGATTTATTTTTTTTATGTAAACTTGGCTTATGAGGGGGATGTCATTACCTCCCATGAGTTTCTTAGGGAAGCTTTGACCCAGGGTTTCACCTCCTAGCATTGACTTCATTTGACTCCTTTGGACTTGCACATGGGACGTATCTGCATTTGGACATCGCACTACAATGAGTGAATAACAAGATGTAGTGGTTGTAAAAAGGACTAGACCTTTTTACAACTAGCTAATGCTATGATCACCTAATTTTTAAGCTTATCTTTTGCATTGTTTGATGTGAAAGTCATTGTGCAATTGATTCCCATAGAATGATCAAAACCTTGCTAGTTTAGTTAACCCCATTTTGTCATACCCTTGTTAGGATTTGGATGATTATACTTAGTACATTTTGGTCATTATTTGTTTGGTATGATTTGAGGTTAAAACTTGTTTATTTGTTCATAAGCCATGTCAAAATCATGTATTTCAGTTAACAAGAGTAGTATTATGCTACCCAAATCATGTCAAATCTTTTTTGTCTTTGAGTCTTTGAAATGTAATAATTGACCACATCATTCGAGCATACTTACACCGTTAGGCTGCTTAATTTGTTTCAAGACTTGTTTCACCTTATATCAAAAATCACTTATTTAAAAACATTTTGTGTATACCATTTGGACCTTTGTCTTGTGCCATCATGTTGTCTACTCTTGTCTAGCTTGTTTAGTCCAATCCTAGTCTTCAACATTCCATTTTTAATTAACCTTGTCAAGTTTGGATCCAAACATTGATTGATTTTTGTTGAGGCCTCAATTCATGGGGTTGGTACATAGATATTTTTCTCTTGGGTTGTATAGCTTCGGTTAAATGATTACCCAATTTTGAACACTATTGATTGTTTGTTTGTTTGAGTGCCTATCCTCATCATTTTTTGTGACTTTTTTTGGGAAAACATAATTTTATTCAAAAACCTTTGATGTTAGACATTTGACATTACATTTTTTATGCCAAATCTTGGCACAAACTAATTTTGAGATGTAGCTTCACCCTTTCAACCAAGGCTGAACCTTTTGTCTTTTAAACATCATTTTTAAGAGTTTTTAGAACTTTAAGTCTTTCTATTTTTGGAGCTTTCTTCATTAAATGTAGATATGTCTAGCTACACTTATGGTGCAGTCATGGATAATCCATCTTATGATAGAGTGGCCACACAAAATGACTTTTATGACTTTAGTCAAGACCCCTATGGTGATAATATAGTTTGTGAGATAGATTTCTATCCACCTCACAAAAATTAGTCATGGGAAGATAGTCAAGATCCAACTCATGATTGGAATGATTGGGTTTATCAGGAAGACTTGGATGCTCTAGCTTATGTAGGTAATAAAACTCCAAAATGTACCAAGATCGCCATTTTAGGACCTCTTCATTTGGTTTGCATGAGCAACAAAACTAAGAAGTGTCTAGTTATCACTATTTTAGGATCTTCTTTGTTTTGCATAAGAAACCAAACTAGGAAGCTTCTAGTTGTTACCATTCTTGGCCCATCACCAGTTTTTGATGAACCTATTATTAAAGAACCTCCATTTGATAAACCAATTGTTTTTGATCCCTTCTTCAATAGTCTAATCTTTGGAGAGTCCATTATTGAACCATAAACCATTGTTCCTACTAAACCAATTTTTCCCCACTTTATAAATTTTGTGTCGATCTTTGAGCCTAAACAAGAAACATTAATTTTTCAAAAGCCATCTTATGAGGATCAAAATGTGTTTAAAATTGATCTTTTGCAACCAATTATGAACCAAAATGAACATGTTATTGTTGAAACACCCATTTATGACAAGATAAACTATGATAAGTTACATGTTCATATGTTACCTATTTTTAAAGAGCCTCATCTCCTTGACAAGCTAGTCTCGGTAGAGTTGTCTCTTGATCTTTGCCCACTCATTGAGGAGTCTCACTTTGACAAACATGATTTTTTCAAGACATACCTTAAGAGGTTCCCTATTTTTAAGGGGCTTCACTTATATGATTCAGTTTATGTTGAACCCTTCCAAGCTAAATCAGGTTTTATAGGGCCTATTATGCCATCACAAGCCATTACTTATCAAAAATAAAAAATTCAATAAAACATTATCAAAACAACCATATCAAATGAAGAATCAATATTAAAATCAGGTTCCATTTTTGAATTGACATTGGATTTAACATTAAAAATAGAATCAATGTCAAGTCTGGCATTGGATTCAAAGTCCTTTGCTTTAGAATTAGAGTCAAAAATAGATTATAGTATTGGTTGTTATAATTGGTTACAGTTGCCTTGTAGATCAATTTGAATATATTTATGATCATTCTACAATTTTTGAGGATGATTGCTTCAGCATCGACACAAGTTCTCCTAGTATCTTCTACAAGGATTATGATGCCTTTCACCATCCCATTATTACCACCTAACATAGCCATTATATTGACATCCCACCTCCCATAAGTGTCAATTGGGACCAATAGGATCACACTTTATTAAATTGCATTTATGGTGACTTATCATTCATAGATATCAAGGTACCAAGACCACATTCATTTAGAAGAAGAATAATTTCCTAATGAAACCTTTTCAGAGGTGTTAGGGGATAATCAAAGATCAAAATCAATATCTTTTAGTGACACTTTTTTAAAGGTGATATAAGACAATTAAAGTCAAATGTTAACATATCTTTGTGAAACCTTCTCAGAGGTACTATGGAATGATTAAAACAACTTCATTGATGAAAACCTCATTGAGGCACAAATAGCTGAGCACAAAATTTCTTCAATGCTTGATGAAGACAAAATCAAAGATCAAATCAAAATAGATTCTAATCTACAACCTAGTTAGATGTTAGCTACTCTCAAGATCAAAAAACAAAAAAAATATGGTGGTCCTATTGACAGAACAAGTCTTTAGCCTCTCCATAACCAAAATTATGTTGAATCTGGCATCAACAACATTATATGTGACTAAAAGTCCTAATATTGATTTATTTCCCCACCATTCCACATTCCATTATCGCCTGCCATTCCTTTTCAAAATCAAACCCACCATCCATTATTTGTGCCTATTTACTATCCATGTCCATTATTTCCTTTATAGAGGATACAAAGATACCTTGTCTTAAAAATTAAAGGAATCAAAATCAAGAACTAAGGAAGGTCACAAAAGCATTCTCGACATCAAAATTTGCATGCCACTTTTGATAGAGAAGTTATTTAGATGAGGTGTGGGATAGTAATTAACGTAATCAAGTATTCTATTTGTATCATTTATTGATTGAGACATGCATATCCCCATAAAAAAAACAATAGATTCAAAAACCACACTTAGGATAAAAACATGTACCATATCATTCCACATTGCCATGTCATTATCATTGTTACATATCTATTTTCCATTATCGCATAGATCCTACAGTTCACCCCATCACTTGGGGGAAAAGCTACTACCATTTTATCCAATCTATCCAACCAATCTTTAACTTTAGCAAAACCATTCCATTCCTATTTATACCAAAGCATATTTTTACTAATCCCACATAATCCTATTTTGATCTTGGTTCATTTGGTTCTTCCTACACCTTTTTGTAGGGGGATTTTGATCAAGTTTTAACAATCAATCTAATCCATGTTTACAATGATAGCCTATGGAAGTAGTGTGATAGTTGATATAACAAGATATCTTTCAATTTCCATCTTGTATCAAGCTTGTTTATGTGAACCTAATTATAACTGCTTATGGGAAAATTAGTGTTTCACCAATCTTGCTAATAATTATAATTTCCTATGGGAAAATTAGTAGCATTGATGATCTGTAAAATGAAAATACAAGTGTAGTATATTCGAAAATCACTTGTTCACGTTTAAGAGATCCTTCAATTTCTCACTTTTTTGCTTAATTTTGTATAAATAAATTAAAACCAGATATAAAATGAAGATCAAAACTAAATAATAATTAGAGAAAATTTAAATAATTTATTGGAAAATTGATAATGGAGTTTGGCTTCAATAGCCTACGTCTCTGGGTTTGTTCAAAGTGAGGACCGTTCTCATTAATTTTGTGCAACAAATGGCTTCCAAAATCAATACAAGTCTTTAATTCACCTTATTTGATCTTTGCTTGCCTATAAAAATATCTCTCAAACCTGAAAATAATGGTCCAAAGCTGTACAAAGCAATAACAAGTCTCTAACCTTCTTAAATCTCTTTACACAGTCTACTTTTCATGTCTGTTCAAGTAGAAATTAGTCCCTTTTATAACACTTCGACCTCCATGGCTGAAGTGGTCAAGGCATTAATATTTTAGATGATAGGCTAGGAGTTCAAAACCTCCTCCCACGTTTCTAGGTGCCTTGGCATGAGGAAAAGGTTGGCCTTCTTCCTAGGGCATGCTTAACATGAAATTTGAAATGATTTCCCTCCTTTTTTGGCATCTACAGACTTGGTTTTGTCCCATATTTGCTGGGAATTCAATTTTCAAGTATTTAAATAGAAAATTTTGACCCCTCTTCAAATTCCTAAGACAAAGGCACCCACTTAGGCCACTGATTTGACTTGGTCCATGCTTGGTTAGTGGGATGGGTGATGTGGCAATTTCTTTGGCACCTTATTTCAAAGTTTGAAAATTTCAAATAACATGTGAATAAAAGAAAAAAAACCAACATTTTTTTTGCACCAAATTATTTTTCCACGTGTCAAGTGGATATTGGTCCACTTGGGATGTTTTCAATAGTGCCACATCACTTTCGACACCCCCTGTCGCAAGATTTCTTCAATTAGCCATATCTTGAGCATCGAAACTCCATTTTTTGAACCACAAAAAGTGATAGAAAGCCCTCGATGAGTACTACAATGTGAAAATGATTTGAAAATAATTTTAAGACTTTTAAAACTAGAATGGTACATGGTTCCACTTGGATCATTCCTCCCCACTGTGAACTTTTGGACCTTTAAAAGTTGAAATTAATTGGTAATGAGGTGAGAGTATTTTTCCCTCACCTTTCTAAATTCCATCCATCTGGCCTTGCTTGGGTGCATCCCCTTGAGACCAACACAAAGATATTCAAAATTACCTCTTTGTGAAGTCCACATATTCCTATCAAGTATAGTATCTTCCTGTAATTCTATTAGATATTAAGGAGAAAAATCATCAACGAAAGGAATGGATACACTTCCATCATGATCAATTATCATTGGAGGCTCATACAATTTCAAATTTTCCACATTTACAACTAAATAAATCTACATGTAAGATGGTAAATCTAATCGAAAAGCATTTGTGCCAATTTTTTTTGTTATCTAAAAATGACCATACCGGATTGGTTTCAACTTTGTAGCTTCACCTGTCAGTTTTTCCTTACTAATGTGAAGCCATATTATATCACCTACAATAAATGGGTGCTCAATACGATGTTTTTCATGCCTAGATTTGTATTTGGCTTAACTTTTCTCCAATTGAGTATGAACAGTCTGATGAATGAACTGTATTTATTCAATGAACTTCTTGGCTTAAATGTCTTCTTTTGGTTCACCAACAGCTGTATCTTGTCCATAGCAAACATCTAGAGGATATTTAGAAAAGTATCCATAACAAACTTCAAATGGAGATTTCATATTAGAAGAATGAAGTGCCCAATTATATGCATGTTGTATGTAACAAAAATGTTCATCCCATAACTTTGGATGTTTATTGGTATAACCCCTAAGCAAATGTACCACAGTGTGGTTCACAACCTCTATTTATCTATCAGTTTGTGGATGAAATGCAATGCTCTTTTTTAATTTTGTGTCCATTAGTCCCCAAAAAGTTGACCAAAAATCCCCAATAAATCAAGAATCCTGATCAAAAATAATTGAAGTAGGCAAACCAAAATGAACCTATACATGTTCAAAGAACAAGTGTGCAGTACCTTCCCCAGTAATTTGCTTAGTGCAAGGATTCAAAACACACATCTTGCTAAATTTATCCACAACCACATATAAATAGTCATATTTTCTTTGTGTCATAGGTAAACCCCCCACAAAATCCATGGAGATACTTTCCCATGGGCGAGTAGGAACAAGCAGAGGAGTGTAAATTCCTAGTTTCCTGTTACTAGGTTTGCTTGTGGCACAAAGAATACATCCCTTAATATATTTAGCAAAATTTTCCTACATGCAAGGCTAATAACAATACATCTTCAAATGTGCAACCATTTTAGCAACTCCAAAATGACCAAAAATAAGAGAAGTATGTGCTTCTCTAATCATGTGCACCCTCTCATTTCAAGGAATACATAGTTTACCCAAATGATACAAAAGATCATTGTGTACATGATAGTCCAATTCTTGTACTTGTATACTACTCATCAAGTCTTTATAAACATCCTAAAAATCAAGATCATTCACATATTGTTATTTATAACTTTCATGAGACAAAGAACCATGTTGTAAAAGAGTAGATCCAACAACCATAGGAGGCCTAGATAGAATATCTGCAACCTTATTTTGAATTCCTTTTTTATTCTTGATCACAAGATGAAATTGTTGTAAGAAATCCATCCAATGAAAATGTTTAGACTGTTGTAGCTTAGTTTGTGATTGGAGATACTGTAAGGGCTAATGATCTGTATGTATTATTGTTTCTTTGCCCATTAAGTAATGTTTCCATTTTTTAACACTTTGAACCAATACATATAATTACTTATCATAAGTTGGATATTTTCTTACTGCACTTGTAAAGGTTTCAGAATGATAATAAACTAGTTTCTTACCTTGCATTAAAATAACTCCCATAACATACTCACTTGGATCTATCTCGATCTCAAATGGTTGCTGTATATTAGGAAGTGCCAAGACTAGAGTAGTACTTATCTTCTCTTTCAAAGTGTCGAAGGCTTTTTAATGTTTACCTCCCCACTAAAAGACCTATTTCACACTTGTCAAAGAATGTAAAGGTGATGCAATATATGAAAATTGAGCAATAAACTTTCTCCAAAACTATACTACACCAAGAAAACTTATAACCTCAGTTGTGTTAGTGGGTGTAGGCCAATTGACAATGATAGCCACTTTTGCAGGATCAAGTTTCAATTCACCGTGTCCTACAATGTAACCCAAGTATATCAAAGAGGTCTTGCCAAATTCACATTTTGAAATTTTTAGAAAAAGTTTTTCCCTTCATAATGCATCCATGACTTTCTTAATGTGGATCACATGCACTTCCCATGACTTGTTGAAAATCAATATATCATCTAAGTAAACTATAACAAAATCATCAAGGAACTGTCTAAAAACATAATTCATTAATCTCATGAATGTAGCCAGGGCATTACACAACCCGAAAGGCATAACAAGCCATTCAAAAAATCCCTATTTTGTTTTGAAGGTAGTTTTCCAAACATCACCTTCATTAATTCTTACTTGATGATATCTAATTCTCAAATCTAACTTAGTGAAATAAATTGCATGTTTTAATTGATCCAAAAAATCATCAATACAAGGAAGAGGGTAATGATTCTTCATAGTAATTTTGTTTAAGGCATGAAAATCAACACACATTCACCAAGTGCAATCTTTCTTTGGCACCAAAATAATTGGTGAACCAATAGGAGATGAACTTGGATGAATAACACCTCTATCAAATAGATCCATTACCTATTTTTTGATTTCTTCATTTTACAACACTGATAACCTGTACATGCCAATGTTAGGGAGAGGAGAATCCTGCAATAGCTGAATTTCATGTTGAACTCCCCTTTTAAGGGGTAAGCCCTTAGGATCCTGAAATACATCATTTTAAGTAGAAATGATTTAACCAATTCATTCTTGTGTCTAGGATCACACTTTTCCAAAGCTTGAGAATATTATTTTTCCTTAGACTTAATCAACATGAGACAAAAATTCTTGCTTGAATTAACTAGTCTTTTCATTTGCCCTGTTGTAACCAAGGAAAGACTTGTTCTAATGTGATGTGCTCTAACTATATATTCAATGCCATCCTTAACAATCAAGTACTTATTCTCCTCTCTATAGAAGATTGATTTTCTATCATAAATATATGGGCTTCCAAAAACAATCCCACATATGTCCAATGGAACAACATCCAACTCAACCTCATCTACAAACTTGGATGTGATGGCAAACCTTAGCCTACAAGTTTGTGAGACTTGTAGCTTCGCATTGTCACACACCCAACCTAGTGGATAAGGCTTCAAATGGAAATTAGTTTATAAGCCTAGCTTCTTAACAACCTCTTCAAAAATTAAATTTGCTTGTGAACCACTATCATATAGAGTGTCAATCTTAGTATGCTTTGAAACAACTCTAATGTGGAATAATTCATTTCTTTTTTTATCAACATGCACAGAATTTTGTTTAGAATAAGATGCAGCATTAGTGCTAGAAACTAAAAGAAAAAAATTATTATGTAATCCCATTGCTATGATCTTAGTTTCATCACCTGAATCTGAACCTAAGTCCTAACCCATAGCATTAGCCTTCTTTTCTTTCTTTTGATACCTCTTAGGCCTTAACTCAGGATGTAGTTTCCAACACTTAGACTCATCATGATTTTTCTTGCAATGATTACAAAATGGTTTTTCTTCTTCTTCTTTTTTAACAGTATAAGTGGATTTTTGTTTACCCTTTCTTGATGAACTTTCCCCTTTAGATTGCTTAACATTAGATTGCTTACTTTTTACTTTAGGAAAAGATTCTTTTGATTGTTTTCCTCTAGCCTCTAAATGAGTGGCTTGAACACATACTGCATCTAAATTAGTGGGATTAAACATAATAATCATATGTCTTAAGTAACTATGCAACCCACCTATATATTTTAGTAGTGTTTCTTGTGTGTATCAAGGAACATTCAAAAGTAAAGCTTTTTTCATAAAATCTTGTGTATAATCTTGAACACTTTGGCCTTTGCCTTGTCTGAAACTTTGCCAATCCATCATGGCTTGTTGCATATAGCCTAAAGGATAGAATTGATTTCTGAGTTCTTCAATAAATTCATTCCAAGTAGAAATTGAGTTACCTTTTTGAAGCTCAGTTTCCTTCAACTTACTCTCCTACTAGATGAGAGTTGTGTCTCCCATATGAAGAGTAGCCAAATAAATTTTTGACTCATCCAATGCAATCTTTTGGACCCTGCAATAAGCTTCAATCTGCTTGACCCAATTATCCAACTTTTTATCATTCACTTTGCTATTAAACATTGGTAATTCAAACTTAATATCCAATTTTAATGAAGGGAGAGATTCCATAGTTTTTTTACCGTCATCTGATGGAGAAGGTTTTTTGGTTTCTTTACCTTTTGATTCTTGTGAATCACCTTATTTTTCATTCTTGGATTTCCTTTATTTGTCATGGTAAAGTTCCTCAACCATGCTTCTCATGTCCATGAAGGCTCGGCAGAAAGCTTGGTCGGATTCCATCTCTTCTTCGGCCATCTTTGAAGCATGCCTTGAACCAATCTCTGGATTATACTCAATGAGTTTTCCTTCACCCTTTTGGGATTTGGACCTTGTCAACATACACTAGAAATCACTATTAAATAAAAACCACTTTGATACCAAAAATTTGATCTATAAACTAAAAATACAAGTGTAGTATATTCAAAAATCACTTGTTCACATTTAAGAGATCCTTCAATTTCTTGATTTTTTTCTTAATTTTGTATAAAGAAATTAAAACTAGATATAAAATGAAGATTAGAACTAAATAAGAATCAAATAAAATTCAAATAATTCACTAGTAAATTGATAACGAAGTTTAGCTTCAATAGCCTACGTCTCCGGGTCCGTTTAAAGTGAGGACCATTCTCATTAATTTTGTGCAACAAATGGCTTCCAAAATCAATAAAAGTCTTCAATTCACCTTCTCTAATCTTTGTTTTCTTATAAAAATATCTCTTAGACTTGAAAATAATGTCCCAAGGCCATATAAAGCAATAAAAAGTCTCTAACCTTCTTAAATCTCTTTACACAATATGCTTTTCATGTCTGTTCAAGTAGAAATTAGTCCCTTTTATAACACTTCGACCTCCATGGCTGAAGTGGTCAAGGCATTAATATTTTATATGACAGGTCAGGAGTTTAAAACCTCCTCCCATCTTTCTAGGTGCCTTGGCATGAGAAAAAGTTTGGCCTTCTTCCTAGGGTGTGCTTAGCATGAAATTTGAAATGATTTCCCTCCTTTTTTGGTGCTTATGGACTTGGTTTTGTCCCACATTTTCTGTGAATTTAGTTTTTAAGGCTTTAAATAGACAAGTTTTACCCCTCTTCAAATGCCTAAGATAAAGGCACCCACTTAGGCTGTTGATTTGACTTGGTCCATGCTTGGTTGGTGGGATGGGTGATGTGGCAGGTTCTTTTGCGCCTTGTTCCAAAGTTTGAAAATTTAAAATAACATGTGAATAAAAATAACAAACCAACATTTTTTTCCACCAAATTATTTTTACATGTGTCAAGTGACTATTGGTCCACTTGGCATGTTTTCAATAGTGCCACGTCACTTTTGACACCCTCTGTCCCAAGCTCTCTTCAACTAACCATATCTTGAGCATCAGGACTCCATTTTTTGAACCACGAAAAGTGCTAGAAATCTCTCGATGAGTACTACAATGTGAAAATGATTTGAATATAATTTTAAGACTTTTAAAAATAGAATGATACATGGATCCACTTGGATCAATTGACCTGTGCCATTATATCTTAGTTATAACCACATATGGGAAAGCTAGGGGAAACACTTGTTTATCATGCATTTTCACATCACCTTACCATCAGTACTTTTAATTGACTGGCCATTTGCCAAATTTGAGAACTTGTTGGGACCTAGTTGGTTTTTCCTACCTTTTGTGTGGATGGAATTACTATAACTTGAGGTCATTTTAGGACTATATAGGTCATGATCAATTCATGTTGATGTCACCTTAGTCCTACTTTTTATATGCTCTCATGATTTTGTGAGAAATCAAGAACCTTACTCATTGATTTGTGAGCATGGGTTGTTACAACTAGCTTAGCTATCTTATTAGAACCTCTAATCTTAGGACATGCATCTCCTTAACTAGATGGTCCCACCTTGTGCATATTTTATCCTAAAAACACCAAAAACACTAGAAATAATTTGAAAATACCAAAAAAATTAGAACATGATCCATAAAAGAACAAAAACATTATCTCATACTTCTGTACATTTGTACATTCTCATTCCACCATCCCACACTCTTACCATTTTGTAAGCAATTGTTAAGTTTGAAAAATTTCATTGTTTTACGAGCAACTGTTATGTTTGAATGCTTTTTCCATTTTTAAAGCACATAAACACTAGTTTATTTCATCTTTTCCCACATACTTACCATTTTTAAAGATTATTATTTCTCATCTCATCAGCTTCTTTTTTCCCAAACCATTCTCATTTGTTTGTCATATCTTCCATTTATTCTATAACATTAATCATGCTAGTCTAATCATCATTTTTCTTCCATCTCATTTCCTAGGAGAACTAAATTTGACTTGAATTTCATATTGGAACATGCATCTATGGAACTATGTAGGTAGCATCCACTTGTCTTATACATATGGAGTTAGCTCAACCAACCCCTTCCTTTTCTTTTGTTCCCCCATTTCTTCTATTATTGTTCCTCTTTAATTCGGGAAAAAAATTTGTGTCATTGTTCTTTGTTATGATGTGGTGGAAAGTAATGCCTCTACTATACATATATGAACATTTTATTTGAACCACACTAACTTGGTTTTTTGTTTGTGTGTTTATTTGAGTTTTCTTAGTGTTTTGTTGTGCTTTTACACCTCTCCTTTTATTTCTTCTCCTTTTCTCCTTTTCTCTTTTGTTTATTTGATTATTATTGGTGTCTTGTTTTTCTGTTTGATTTTGATTTTATCTTGTGTGTTCAAGAATGCCTTGATGGTACACATGGATCTTGATTATTCATATCTTGGTCTCATGTCATTAAGATGTTCTTGACTTTTATTTTTAAATATTTTGTTCCTACTTAAGATCATATATTGATTTCAAGTTAGGTTTATTTATATATTTTTTAATTTTTTTTTGCTTTTTTGTTTAAATGTAAATTGTTGTAACTCTAGTTTTGGTAATTTTTTTACCATTATCCTTAGTTATAGATATTCACATTTGAACTAGCTTATTGCAATTTGAATCTTATGTAGTTCTAAGTTATTCATACTTATGATTCTTAATTTATTTTGCTTTAGTAATCACTTTGTGCTTAGGTTTCAACATCTTAATGTCAACATCAACTTTGATGAATGATTCTCATGAACACTTTACAAAACCTAGGCTCATGATATGGAATTAAAATTTTAGGTAACATGCATTTTAGGCTTCTTTGTCTATGTTTAGATGTGCATCTCTTTGCACAAATTATGAGTCTAGTCAATTCTTAGTTATTTTTTATTATTCCTCATTCCATTCTCTCCCAAACTTAGGTGAACTATATTGGCCTGAAGTTTATGTTAGAACATGAGTCCATGGAACTATGTAGGCAGTGCTCAATTGCTATTGAGGTCAGTTCAACTATCTCCAATCTTATTTTCATCTCTCTCATAACTTTGTGCATTCTCATATGCCTATTTTTATATGTCTTTTTAAGCCATTACACCATCTCATGTACGTTTACACCCACTCACTTTAACCTCTCTTTTTAGTTATATCCTTGAGCTATTTTGCTTGCCAATTGGCCATGCTGGGGCATAAATTTTGAACCACATCTAATCAAATCATCTCTATAGGGGAAAACTCATTATTTATTATTTATCAATGATCAAAATTTTCCCTAGTGGGGAAAAACTATTTTATTATGATCAAATCTACTCTAATGGAGTACTTATTATAGTCTATTTGGAGACCCCATTCTAGTGGTGTTTCCCTTCTTGAAGTAGAACATTCTCCCTTTTCCTCTAATTCTGATCTCTCCACATTAAATCCCATGATGGCAATATTTTAGTGTGTAAATTGTCTTGAGATTAATTAATGCCATAAGCACGTAGCTTATACTCTAAAATTGGGTACATTTACAATGTGTCCTTACATTTTAGATTGTATCTTTCCCATTCCCCCCATCTCTGGCCTATTATACCTCTAATTATATTTTGATCATTGATGGTAATCATGTGTGCAAGAATTGACTCATCTGGATGTGATCTATTCCATGGGTTATCTCTCACTTTCTCTCTCTTTTCAAGAGTCCATCCTTCTCTTTCATCTTAGTATGTCCTCTCGAGGGGGAATCATGGGACTATTACAATTTCTTCTTGACAAATCTTTTATTTTAAAATATTTTACTTCACTTGAATGTCTTACTACACCTTCTCAAATAGGGGAAAAATGTAGACATCTAATTCTTAACACCATTTGTGTTGAAATTTTCAATCTTACTCGAATTGCACTCAAATGCACATTTTAGGTCAAAATCCATAAAACACCCTAAATGGTTTGAACTTGTCACTTACAAGTGCTAGTTTAGGTCAAAGTATCCATAAAAAGGGCAATGCATTTTATGGGCTAGCTAACTCTGATCAGATCATTTCGAGTCAAAATGATAATTTCACCATTTAGTGCTCTAGATCACTCTTTTCTTCTAATTCATTGGTACACATCACGCACCTTTGTTATTTAGTGTTGGAAACATCCTAAATATGAATACATATCCAATGCATATAACATCACCTTCTAGTTCCTCTCCAGTCAAATTATGACCTAGTAATATGACTTTCTGACCATTTTGATTAATTGAGGGCCAATTTTCAAATAATTACACAAATATTTATTAACCTTGTTTAAGGTTAATTAATCCAAATCAAGAGCTTAAGTGGATTTTCCTTGAGATTTCTTGAACATTTATTTTTTAAAATTTATTCCTATTAACTGCATCATCAGGTGACATCATCTCTTGAGAAGACATCCCTAGGCCATAAATGCCACAAATATCAAGATTATGAGTCACCCATGCTTAGTTAATGCCACTCATGCCTCTTCAATTCCCCTTCTTCCAAGGTCATGATGAAGATAATTATGGATTTAATTCTAAATATTAGGATTATCCATGGCCACACATCTTAATTTTGAGATGGATGATCATTGTTGATCCTAACCAATCTCAAAAATCTATAAATAGAGAGGCCATGGACATAAATTGTAAGCTTGAATATTTCAAATTTATAATGTTAAATTATTTCCACAAGGTTTTGCATTTTATCATAGATTTTTATTGAAAGCTTCATTAATAGGCTAGTTTAGTAATTTAGAATCAAGAGGCTAGGTTTTATGGAGTGTTCTTGAGGCATTTGAGGAGCGTACAACCATGGTTGACAAAGACAAGGATGCTTGATCAAGGGAGAACATGTTTTTGAGCAACATGGGTATGGTGAATCCATTTGGGAAGGTAATATGGTATTTATTTCTTTTATTTTTTTCTTGTTATCCTTTGTAATTCCCATAGGAATAGATAGGCTTGGTTAGTTAGTTCTTTATGCATGTTTCATTATTTATGGACTAATGCTTGACTAACTTGATTTGTAATCCTCTCTAAAATTATCACTTGGGTCAACATATATAACATGAACACTACTCCCTTGAAGGATAGCTAACTAAAATAATCTAAATTGCTTGAACTTAAGATAGACTACTCTCTTGAAGGATAACTATCAAACATGAACAAATCTAAACTTAGACGACTCCCTTGAAGGATGACTAAGTTAACTTTGTAAAAAATAATCATTTAAAGCTTCCCACATTGATCAGCTTCCCAAACATATCAAACTAAGTAATAACAAACCCTATATCAAAATAAAACACCAATCAATCCCAAAAAAGATGCAATCAACTTTCACAATAGCATCACTAGACTTCTTGCATCGATCAATCTGCACCTAGCATATGACATGGACTTGTGTATCATGGCTATTTAGTCACCTACAGAAGGGAAATTTATCCCCATAATAAGGTTACCCTATCTATCACCGACTACCTATCATCCATCTCCCATTTTGTCCTCCACAAATCAAGGGATTTTTTAGCTTACTTGACACCATGTGATCAAGCCCTTTTTTAACCATCGAACTAGTAAAAAATCAAAATCATGACAAGGGTTTATGTTCATAAGGCCACCCATCTTACCATCATGGTCTATGTCAATAAGATCATTTAGCCTCTTCTTTATACTTTGATGACACTTAGGAAGACATGTCTTCCCCCTTTTGAGTCATTAAAACCAACCCATGAAACTAAATAAAATGTGAAGCTATTTGGGAGTCACTTTCTCCCCCAACCTTTGGAAATTACCTTTCTCAACAAATCTTTAGCCTTTGGAGAATAATTTTCTCTACAAATCTTTAATCAAACCAAAAAATGTGGTATACCAAATTGGGGCAACTTATTTAAATGCCCCCAACCAACCCATCTTACCTTAACCATAAACTATTGTAGAGTACCTTCTCCATTAACCCCAACCATTGGAGATTACCCTTCTCCACCAAACCTTTTACCCAACTAAACCAAGTGGTACATAAAATTGGGAAAACCCATTTGAATACCACTAACCAATCTTTAGAGAGCACATATTTTCTACAAAGGAACCATGAACCATTGGAGAACACCCTCTTCAACTAACCAACCAACCAACTAACCAACCATCCAACCATGTTCATCTCAATATTGGCCATTTTTAACCCAAACTATTCACATATTTTGTGACGAACTTTCCTTAGTCCTTTTGATGACACTGATTACCTTTCCATGTTGAACATTTAAATTTGCACCACCTCATGCATAACTAGCCATTTTATGTCTTCCTAGGAGTACTTCCTACTTTGGATACTTATGATACATTAATCTTATCTAAGAGACTTATAGACTACCTTGATCATCTATGTCTAACACTATGGTCTACATACCCTATCACCAGTCCTTTTAGAACTGACCTTATTTTTACCAACATTGGCAACTTAGTCTATGCATGATCTCAACTATCACACTTAGTCATATTTTATGTGCATGTTTTCTCCTTAATGCCCAACTTCACCTACCACCCTTATCACCTACCTTCCCATTTACTTAATCACTCATCAAACCTAAACCTAATTATATTTCACCTCATCAACTCTTAGTTTGAGGGGGATCACCTCCTCTCATACTCAGGACAACCAAACCTTTGACCCATAATCTATTTTTGTTTTATAGCTTACTAATACAAATTGCATAATAAAAAAGGGAAAAATGTAGACATTAAAAAACTACACATAATAGTTCTAGATGTCAAAATACCCTTGGATGTCCAACTTACCATTTGCATTCTTTAGAATACAAACCTAAGTCAAAACATGCTTTGACCAACTCACCTTCTAACCCACATTTACTAAACTTAACCCTTTGACCTTTGACCCTTCACCCTTCGACCCTCAACCATTGATAGTCACTTTGACTATTGATGGTCATCACTCTGATCGCTAATAGTTAACACCTAAACTTACTTACTTGATCTATGTGTGAGCTAATACATCAAAAATTGAATGAAAGCAACAAGATCATGCATCATGAACATTAAATTCAAGCAACCAAACCTCCTATGAAACCTTCTACCTCCATCTCTCTTTGCCTATAAAAGAAGGAGAGCAAGACTAACAAAGTGATCTATGATCTTTTTGGACAAAAATTCTTCATCAAGATTTTTTTTTTTAGGTTTTCCTTCTAGATAACCAACTAGCATAATAGAGAGGTAACACTCTACCAAAATTACTTTACAAACACATTCATTGTTACTCTGCCAAAATTCCTCGAGGCTTCACCACCATCTTCAACTAACTTCAACAATCAAGATAAGTCTATATCTTATTGGGATCAATAATTAATTTCTTTATTTTATTCTTTGCTACCTCCTAGACACCATGTTACGAACCGTTTCGACCCTTAACCAGACCTCCACTAACCTACCAATTTATTTGCAATTTATCCACAGTCCAACCTTTTACCTTAACCATACCTATCCATAGTAACCATTAATGGTGACCTTGACCAATGATGGCTGGCTATCAAATTATCGATAGTCACCCTGACCATCGATGATTTAATATAAAATTATTGATAGTCACCCAACCACCAATAGATCCCTCTAACCATCGATAGTCACCCTAACCATTGATGATCACTATGTGAACAAAACTAGAAACCAAACCAACAAGCATCAATTAATCCCAAACCTTAACTTAAACCTTATTTTATTGACCTTTGTCACCTCAAAAACTAGAAAAAACAACCTTACCTTAACCTAAATCTACGCTTTAATAGTTTAGTATTTACCTTAATGTTATTTTGTTAGAATATTAGCATTCATTTATAAAGTATTTATTTCTTTAGATCTATTACTTTTATGTTATGCAACCTTTCTTTTCAACATTAAATTGTATCAAAAGGTGGATTGATAACTTCCTAGATATATCATGCTTCTTAGATCTATCTTTCTAGGAAATTTACCCATCTACCTAACAAACCTACCCTTTTCTAATTCTCTCTTATTATAGGTCATCTTCCCAAACTAAAGAAGATTATCTACAACCATTTGGATTATGGAGTGCACACCACATCTAGGTTCCACTAACCTCCACCCCTCTTTCAATTTTACTTTTCTTCTATAAATAGATAAAAGCAAAAATTGGTATAAATAGATAGATCTAAAGGAATCCAACCTTCTCCAAAGGTCTGATCTGTTATTAGGATACCCACAACCTAGGATTAGTCCCATGTTAGACTATATTTAAGTAGGAAGATCTGAACAATCCCCTTAGCTATGGTGAAAATATAGAGCACAAATAGTTTTAACATGACTGATGGGACCCAACTTCCTTAGAATAATTGAAATTTGAAGATTGGGAAGAAGAAAATGTAAAAGGAGAAGACCTCTACCATCACCAAAAGTTGAATATCCTTCAAGTTGTATAGTTCGTAGCATCTTTTAGACAGTGCTTTCATGCCAAAGGTTACAACAAGATCATCAAGTAAAGGTGTTCCTTTTGAACATATTAAATTTCCTTCTACTTCTTATAAAAATCAAGATATAATAGTACAAAACCTTATCCTCTAAAGTAGTATTCATCTCCTAGTCATTCTATTATTTTAGTCTAATATATAGTCCCCATAAGCCGAATCCCTTTTGCCCAAATGGTTATCAAAAATCAAGTGTTTGATCTATTTAATAAGGGTAGGCCCCTAAATTTAGCCCAATGTGATGGCATCTTATGTTTACCCTAAAATGTATCCCTTTATTATTAGGAGAATGAGATAAAACTAATGCTATTGAGCATATCCAAGATGTTTCTAGTCTATGTTTTATTAATAATATTACTCAAGATAATGTGGCTATCAGATTACTTGGTGCCTCTTTTAAAGTAAAAGCATTACAATGGTATATAAATATTCCATTAACCTCCATTGCTACTTGGGATGATTTAGGTGTAGCTTTAGTTAGGCAATTTTACGACAAGTCTGATCATCTATCTTTGGTTGAATAATTGACTACCATATAGAGGTACACACATGAGTTCATGTTTAATTTTAACCTCAGATTCTAAAAGATATCAACTAGGATCCCTACATTAGTTAGACCATCTCTATAATATGCATTTATGTATTATATTAAGGCCCTTAATTATGATATAAGTGTCATGATATAGTCTATGGGAGGTAATACCTTGCCCAATGCCTATGAAATTATAATAAGATCATAAAATATCTTAATACAAGATGTTAAATTTGATCTAAGGCCTTTAATTCCCATATTCTTAGAATTTCATCCTGTTCCTCCTTAGATTCCCCAAGTTCCATAAATATACCTTATTACATCTCCAAAATTCTAAGTTGTAACCCCTTCTAATCAAGCTAATGAGATTGGTGATCTAAAAATAATGTTACAGGCTTTTGGAAATGAGATTGTTCATCTCAAGATATAGTAGTACCAGAGTATACCTTATCAACATCAAAACCATAACACTTATCATTTATTCAATAACTAAAGACCTCATTATCAAGGTTTCAAGGATAATAGGCAACCTTATCAAAATCAAGGATCCATAAACCAAAATAATCCATATGTAACCCTTGATCCTAATGTACATTCTAATTCAAAAGATATTATTCCTCAAAATAACTTGATGTAAGATCCAGGTTGGCAGACTTCAAACCCAAATGACACTCAAAATCAAGCCTTAGTATCATAAGATATTACTATCCCACAAATGATATAGGATGAGTTCTCTCTCCAAGGTGATCAATATCAAGAAATGAATACGGAATTCCAAGGAGAATCTCAATAAGTTCTAGGGTAGCCTGATGATATCAATGTTAATTAGCAAGGATGATCATATTGCATTCAACCAAAATGGTGAAACTAGTAACACAAATGGTCAAGTGGCAACTCTAACTAGAGATAAAATAAGAGAAATTGAGGAAGCTCAAGATGTGATAAATGCTTCTTGTGTTCCTAGTTTTATTTCCAAGAGTGTTAAGGATCAATTTTTTATTCCTATAGCACAAAAGATTCAAAATGTAGAGACAATGAAGGTTCCACAAATGCCTTTAACTAGAGAATAACTAGTGGCTCAAAAGTTACAACCAAAGGTTAGTGGAACCTCATTCAACATAATAAATAAAATGAAGAAATAAAATTTCAGTATTATAATGTGGATTCCCTTTCCATTTTAGGACAAAATTTCATGCTTATTCAAGAGATTTCAAATCTTAATATATATAATAAACTAGTTGAGAAACAAGGATCCATCTTGGCCAATTTAGACCAATAAATCAAGCAACCTGATAAACTAGTAAATAACATGAAAAAGTTGGACAAAACCAATGCCAAATAAAACAAAACCCCTCCCTTTTATCTCTCTTTGATAGTATGTGACTATTTAGTCCATAATTATTTGGTATATAGTAGAACTAGTAGCACTTTCATGCCCAAACAAATTTTAGACAAGATTGGTCTTATCTATGAGCTAAATAACAAAGGAGCATTGAAATTATGTGGATCACTAAAAAATATATTAGGTATAATCAATGGCATAAAAATTAAATTACATGCTTGCCTCAATGTTATTATTCATAAAGATGTAGTTGTAGTGGACTTGCCTTCTTATTTTTCCATGTGTTTGTCAATATACATTACTTCAAATATTGGAGGATATTTATTAGCTAATTGTACCTATTTAATGTTAAATACTAGGTATGGTACCAAGGTGAAAATACCTTTAAAAACTATTACAATATTTCATTTAGATCCATATATGCCTATTATGGTGAACACCAAAATGTAATCTTAGACAAGGTACTAGAAAATAGTAAGGTGGAAACTGAATCACCTCTAGATGGAGTCCTAGATATTTTCCTTGATGAATGATCCTATGATTTACATGGGAATGATCCATAAAATTTAAATTAATAATAAATAATTGGTGTCCATTATATTAATGAAAATGATGCACCAATTCCAACATTGATGAAAGATGATCAACCTAGTGATGGCCTGTGGTCACTATACTTTGATAGGTCTAGGAACAAACATGGCATTGAAATGATGTTAATTTCTCCATACAATCATAGGTATTTATATTCTCTCAAGTTTAAATTTGGTTGTTCCAATAATTTTATTGAATATGAAGCACTAATGCATGGCTTGCAATGGGTAAGAAAGATGAAGGTTGATTCTTTACAAGTTTTTGGAAATATTTAACTAGTAGTTCACCAAGTACAGTGACTTAATATATGAAATAACCCACTACTTAGGTCCCATAAGCATAGAGTATGGGACCTAGTTAAATATTTTCAATCTTTCAATATTCAAACCATATCAAGAAATAAGAACAAGCATGTAGACAGGCTGGATACTATTAGATCACAATTCAATATCCTAGATGACATAAAAAATGAAAAAGTTCAATCACACATCAAGGTAATTTTAAGGCCTTCTATAACAAGCAACCATGATAATTGGAATTTATTTAAAATGATAGTCAAATGTTTATATTATTATAAAAATAAGCTGACTTCTCCTCAAAGAATAAAGATAGGAATTTATAGTATTATGATAACCAAATTATGAAATTGAAGACAAAAAAGTTTCCTTAAGGGTTGGTCACCCTTGAAAAAATATTCAATAGAGATGATAAATCAATAAAATAAAAGTTTTATTTATCAACCAAGTAATAACACTATACAAATGTAGAGATTGTAACTTGTAAGAGCTTAAAGTTGGTCAAAGTTTACACATCTTCAGAGAAGGAAACTTTTATTGACTTATATTCAAGTTTTGTAGATGTAATTACATGGTAGTAAAATGACCTTAAAGGATTTTGTCAAAGTCTAGATCAACATACCATTGAGTTAGAAGATGATACTAGGCTATTCAAATAGAGACAGAGACCTATTAGCCCAAATCTTGAACCTTTGATGAGAGCTAAACTGATAAGCTCAATTAGTCAGCTATAATATTTATAATTAATCATTCAACTTGGGTGGTAAAACTTGTTTCAGTATGAAAAAAGGATGGTGAAATAAATCTATGTGTTAAAATTTCATGACTTGAAAAAAGCCTCTCTTAAATATCATTATCCACTGCCATCAATGGAATAAATTCTACAACTAGTTTTAGATTCATAAAGGTATTCTTTATTAGATGGCTATTATGAATATAACCAGATTTTGGTCTAAGAATAAGACCAATTCAAAACAACCTTCTACACAAAGTGGGGGACATTTTCATATAGAAATATTCCTTTTGGTCTATCCAATGCTAGAATAAATTTTTAGAAAGCCATGAATATGGCATTTCAAGGTTTCCTGAACAAGTTTATACTTATTTATCTAGATGACATAATAGTATTCTATAACTGTACAAATAAGCATATGATTCATCTCATACAAGTGTTTCAAATGTGTAGGGAATTTATAATATCTTTGAATCCAAATAAGTGTGTGTTCTCTATTTATGAAGGTAGGTTTCTTGGACACGTCATTTATAAATATGGTACAAACATAGATCCTAATAGGAAAGAGTTAATTCTTTCACTTTCCTTGTCCAAGCACAAGAAAGCCTTGTAAAGATTTTTAGGTAATATAAATTTTATAAAGAGATACATTTTAAATTTTGCTAATTTAGCTAGGCCACTCACAACCATTCTAAATAAGGGTTAGAGTTTTAGTTGGTCCAAAGAAGAAGTATGATGTTTTGAAGAGATCAAGAAAGCTATAACCAGTGCTACTACACTCTTAAACCCTAACTTCACAAAGTATTTCTTCTTATACACCTATGATAACATTGACATAATTTTAGTTATTCTCATGTAGTAAAATAAATAGACTTTAGAGAAGCCAATATACTTCTTTAGTCAAGGCTTAGAAGAATAATAAACAAGGTAATTTTAGTCATAAGATCTCTTCAAAAGTTTAGGTACTTGTTGTCCAATAATAAGATACACTTGATGGTTACACATCCAAGTGTCAAAGATTTTCTTCTAAGAAAAGATATAGATGACAAGAGAGTTTGTTGGATAACCAAGGTAATGGAATATAATGTTGACATCAAGCTCACAAGTTTGGTTAGAGGTAAAGGAAATTGTGATCATCTAGGCTAAGACTTGCAAGATACTAATGGGATGGTTATGGTGTCGAATGATGAAGAAGTTGTAAGTAATCAGACCTCATCTTCCAGCTAGTTATAAGATATAGTAAGATACTTATAATATGATATTTATCCTAATCATTTGACCCCTTCAAAGAGGATATATTTTAGATTGCAATATATTCCTTTCATTCTTATTGATAATGTGTTATTCAATAAAGATTTAAATGGCATATTGCTAAGATGAATATAACCAGGTCAAACATAGAGGTTACTTGAGAAAATATATGATGGACATGGTGGAGGACATTATTTATCAAGGATAACAACCCTCAAGATCATGAAAGGTGGGTACTATTGGCCAAGTTTATTTGGTGATTGTCATGCATGGGTTAGGAAATGTAGATAGTGTGCCATGTTTGTTGAAATGGTGAAGCTTGTAACCTTACCTCTCCAACTAATTTAAATGAATAAAACCTTTATCTAATGGGTATTGGAATTTATTGGTCCCATAAATCCCCTTCAAGCTCAAGACACAAGTGGATCCTAAATTCCATAGATTATTTTACTAGATGGATAGAGACAGTAGCATTAAAAGAAGACAATGAAACTAGTGTTCTAGACTTATATGAAGGTTTTATTATCAGATTTGGGGTCCTTTCAACCATTATTTATGATAATTTTATAGATTTTATAGGATCTAAGAGTAGTCAGTGGGCAGTTCAACATAGTATTTTTCTTAGTACCTCATCAAACTATTATCCAAAAGGTAATGGCCTTACTAAGTCTACTAACAGGATTTTGTTAAAGATCATCAAGAGGAATATTAAAGATAATCATAGATCATGGCATCTCAAATTGAATTTAACTCTATGGGCTGATAGAATCACCTATAAGGTGTCAATTTCTAATTCTCCATACAATCCAGTATACAGTATGGAAGTAAGAATGCCTATTTCTCTTGAATTCCTTGTTTTATAATTAATGCATCAACTTGATATTTTGGAGAATGAGATAATGGAAATAAGATATGATGAGCTCATGGAGATAAAAAAGATAAGGAAACAATCCATGTTGGATATGGAATCCCATCAAGTAATAGTGAATAATATTTTGATAAATGAGCTTTTTAAAGAATTTTCCAAGAAGGAGATTTGGTCCTCAAGTGTGATTAGGATAGAGCTAAGCTAGGAAGGCAAAAAAAATTGAATTTCCCTAGAGTGGTACATACATAGTATCCAACTGAAAATACCATAATGCTTTCCAACTCATAAGAATGAATGGTGAATAGCTTCTTATCCTAGTTAATGGGATACATCTAAAGCATTGTTATTAAGGAAGCTAAGTTCCCTATGCATAGTTTTTTGTTTTGGATTTTATCTAAGTGTTTTTCTAACACATTAGTTTCATTTCTATTTTTTATCCCAAATAATTACTTTGTTTACATATTTTTTAGTAATTTAGTTGCCTTTGCTTTTTTAAGTTAGTTTCCCTTTTAAGTCTATCTATTTCCCTGTATGTTGGGATTATTTGTCCTTGCAAGTCAAAAGTTTGTATTAAAATTAATGTAAATGATCCTTGTATATGTTCTAAGTTATCAAGAATAGTAGGCATGCTGCTCATCCAAGTTGCCAAAGATGTTGACCAAATTTGGTCTACATACCAAAAATGTGCCTAGTACAAGAGACCAATGAAAGGAGTAAGATCTTGATTGAAGGGTGATCCAATGTGACAAGGATTAGATAGAACTCAAGTGGAGATCATAGATATTTTTCAATTGGAGATCATATATATTTTGAAAATATTTTGAAGAACTTTACATAAGCTTAAAGTGTGATCTGATTGATTTTCAAGGGATAGGTCTATAATTACAGGTGAAAGGTCCAAGCAGTTTTCATGGTGTCCAAAAATAAAAACTAGATTGTACAAGATTTAGGAGGTCATTAAAACCTTGAAATATTGAGAAAAAGATGGATTGTGAAAATTTTAAGAGCTACATCATCACCAAGACATCATGCAGGAGGAAATAAACCAGTCCACTTGTGAAATTTTTATCTATGCTTAGAAAGCCTTGTACAACTAGAAAATCAAGCATAATTGTAGTTCTACATAGCAAAAACATGATTTTAAAGTTTCAAGTTTGTATTATATTTTTAGATAAAGTTATAAGCTTATAAAGTTGGACCTATAGCATAAGATGTTTGCGCTAACGTTAATTTTAAGCTTGTGTAAAATAAATCCTTTCAAACTTAAATTTGATGGTCGTATAGACTTCAATGATGGTCATGCAAACATAATTTAATAGGAGTGAGGATGCCAATTTTAATCTCATGAAATATTCAATGAATTGCAAATATTGGGTACCAATAGGTCTAATGATCTTCACTTGATCATACATTCAGATTTAATAGTGAGAGGAGGTCAAAGAGGTCAAAGGATCCTAAGAGCAAATACATGTATGAAAAATGGCACTACCATGTTAACTTGGTAGGGGATCAATTATGAGTAGGCATTCATACCAAGAAATATCAATGAAGTGACATGGGTCAACATGTTAATGGTTTGATTTGGCAATCGACAACTAATAAGCAAAAGGCAAGCCCAAGACATTTTTGACAGAAGTCAATAAGGCATTATTAGACATGGACAAGGTAAAAACAAAGGAACCAGAGCTCAAATATGATCTAGGTGGAACTAGTAGTACCAAGCATTACCATTAAATCTCTATATAGGTAAAATAATTCTTTTGGATGAAATACAGAGATTGAAGATGGACCAGTGATTATGAAGTAAAGTCAAGTAGTTTGTTGGTTTTCATGAATATTGTAACTATGTGAAAACCAATGGTATGAGATTGGTTTTATGTCTATAAAATGGACCCAAATTAGATTTAAAAATAATCTAGACAAATGTGATCATGGAAAAGTGTCTCACCTATCAATATGGTCACATTTTTGATAAGTAGGGTCTTATGGCCACCTAAAACACATATGGTATAATTCTGTCAATTTTAAGACATTGGTCCTCATTAGTAGATCATTACATAATGACATAGAGTTCCAAAAGTGACACCTAGATAAATATCAATGGAGAATTCAATTCTTTTACAGAACTTTCTTTCTTTATAAGACCATAACTCAACATCATCGAGAATGTTAATCCATCAAGAGTACTTACAACTCATTCAATGTTTTCTATCTACTAAATTCTCTATCTCTCTTTATATTTTCTAGAAATAAAGGATTCCAATCCTTAAAATAGATCCCTCTTTTTGGTATGACCAGATTCTATCAAAATTTGTATTGTAATACCTTTTGATGTAATAAAGATTGAATTCCATCATTTTCCAAGCCAGATTGAAACATGTTCTATAAATTCATGTACTATGGTTAAGTGAATGTATGTTCCTTGATTATGTTTGAGTTTTTATCACCTTATTAAATTTATTAGTAGATATTAGAGGTCATTATAAGTGTAATTTATAGTTTATTATCTATTTAGAAAGTGAATATTTTCCCTCTCATGCTAATTTGATAACTGATTAATGCCTTATTCTAAAATATTTATGTGAGATTGATATTCTTTGGTCTTGAAAGTATCTCATATTGTGTATTGTGAAATTTCAAGTGATAAAATATTTGGTTCATCAAATTTTTTACATGCTTTTATAAGTTTTTGTCAAATATTTTTCCCTTTTCCAAGCAAGTGCCAATTTAGGTGATATATCCAGAAGGAATCTGACCTTATCTAGAGGTCTAATCCATTATTAGAATACCCACAACCTATAATAAATCCCATATTGGACTATATTTGAGTAGGAATATCTAAACAATCCCCTTACTTAGCTAGGGTACAAATCTAGAACACCAATAGGTACATAAAAGGCATGTAGGGTTGCCAAGTGTCACAATTTTAGAATCCCAAATCAAAGATCAATGACCAAAATTGAAAGTCAAGGCCAAAAGACTCATGAGAATATAGATAGTGTGAATTTGATCAAGTTTTATGGAACATGATATGAATACATGTGTCCAAAGTGACAACAGTCATATTTTAAAATTAAATAAATAGTGTGGATAGGAGATGCCACATAGATAGATAAGTCAAATTAAAAGATTTTTTGGACCCAAAAACATAAATGTATAAAAATAAGATCAAAATATGATTTGTGTTACTAAGGAAAATACTTAAAATTTGTATGCCATCATTAAAACTCAATTAATACAACCTCATAAAGTTTGTCGTCCCACAGAAGCACATGCAATAGGTTCAACACATTCATAAATGGTTCATGATGAACATCAATCCTAGAATGATAAGGATATATTTATATTGGTCTATGAAAATTACCACATTAAGAATACAATAGATGCCTCCCCCTCAGTGTAATCATGAGATCTATGCCCTCTCATTGGTGGGGCATTCCAAAGGGCCAAATGATGAAGATAGTTTTCTAAACAATAAAAATGAGTTCTACACCACATTTCATGATTTTCATTCCTTGGAAGGAAATTTATCCTATCAAACCTTACATGTCCCATCTCACACTTCATTCTTATTCATGTATAACTCCCTTTCTTAGTATGAAACATGTTCTTATGACTCTTTTACTTCTTTCTTCTCAATTCTCTCTCAAATTATATAAGTAGCAGCCATTTTGGATATTCTGAAAAACACCACACCATGTTTTGCAAAGCTTTGATTTAATGACATTATATTTTTACTTTAAACAATAAATATAAGTCTAGTTTTAAGTTCATGAATAATTTTCTAAATGTAAAAAGTGATGTATGATGGAGTTAGTGATAATTCTTTATCCTTTCTTCCCTTATCCTCTCATGTTTATGCAAGATTTTCTATTCTAAAAAGTCATATAGAGTGTATTCAAGTGTGTTAGGATCCTTTTAAGTGTGAAATTATTTTTAGAGTATGCAATCTACCCTCTGGTTTATTTTCCTTATGTTGCTTCATGAATCTCTCCTCTATATTAAAATATTGATGTTAGAACCTTCTAGACCTTAGAAGCTAGTTTGTATGCCTTATTCCATTGTTATAGAGTATTATAGTCTTGTGGAAATGTTTTCGGGGTATCACCCCCTTATAATATGTTCATTTCATTCAAATTTCTCACACTTTTCTCACAAACAAGCATTAGTTTAGGTGATAAGCATTTCAAGATACATTCAAGGAGCTAGCCCTTAAATATAGAGGCTCAATTCCACTATAGATATATACACATACTTGGAGGTATTCCCATCTTTCCCAAATTTGGAAGAGGCTTGAACACCCTCTTCTGGGTGAAATATTTGGTGATAATAGTTTTGACATACTCAATGGGACAATTTTATTCAAGACAACTTATCAAGGTGAATGTTGGTCTTAAAAATAACTACAAATTGGTGTGATACTAAACATTTTGCAAACTCCATCAAGGTAAAATTTGGTTTAATGCCATTGTTTTGTCATAAACTTTCTCTCATACTTCATGGTTCTCACTAGGTTAATGTCTAGTAAAGTGTTCAATCCTACCAATCCACCTATTCATCCTAATATTCTTTTTGAAGTTCAATATCCTCATCCTAATATACCTTTTAAGGAAAAATAAGATTTTTATAGACAAGGAATTGAAGAGAGTGAAGAGGTTGAAGAGATTGAAGATCTTTAAGAAAAAATGGCTAGACAACATGCCTTTCTTGCTTTTAATAATGAACATCTAATTCATCTCTAAGCATATAATGTTATTCCCCCTAATGCCATAAAGAGTGTGCCTAAATTAAATGGTGAGAGTCATGTTACACCTAGTAAGCACATTTTGGATATCTCAAATTTTTTAGATTATACAATGTCACTCAAGATAAAATTGTCATTAGTTTCCTTACCATGTCCCTTAGAGGGAAAGATCTTGATTGGTATAGGACCTTACTTGGTATATTCATCACATAATGGGATTATTTTGGAGTGTTTTTTACTTCTATATTTTAATATGATAGTGACCATACCTCTCCCATACAGCAACTCAATGTGATCAAAATAGGTTCAAAGGAAATAATGCATGACTTCAATGAGAGGTTTCAAAAAACTTGGTATAGATTGCTTCCTCCCATGAAGCCACCTACTATTTTTATGTTTCCTACCTACTTGATAACCATTGTTACTAAAATTTCTATCTTGATTCAAACCATGGGTGGTTCCACTCTTCCTAAAGCATATAAACTTGACATCAAAGCTAAAAATAGTCTCATTCAAGATAGATGGTTTCCTCCTAAGGTTTTTATTCCTCCATTGTCTCATACTTCTAATAATACTCCAAGTGTGGCTCAAATTCCCATTTCAAATGCCAAGCCAGAGAATGCTCCTATGGAGGAAAAATATGATGTTGATTGGAAGGAAAAATTCCTTGCCTTAGAGGCTCAAACTAGGTAAGCCAAGGTGTAACAAGGTACTTATCAAAATACATGTCCCTATCATAATAAATATTGAAAATAAAATGGGAGAGGAAGAGGTCAAGGACAACATAACTATAACAAGCTTGTTAATGTGTATAATCCTAATTCTACCACCAATGTAAGGGAGATGGTACTAGTGCATGGTAACATGGTATAAGGAGAAGATTGAAAACAAGGCTAATTTATGGATGCAAATGAGAATGGAGAGAAATCTATTTTTCATCAAGGAGGAGTCACTCCTCTTTTATCAACTAAAGATGAAGTCATGATGCAAATAAATGAACGTGGACAGCCTGAAGGAGAGATCTTCACCAATTTCCTAGTTGAGGATACTTTTGTGCTCAATCAAGGAAATTATGTTGTAGAAAAAACTATAGCCAAGATAAATTATTTATGAGGTGATAATAATGTTCTTATAAGTTCATCCAATCCTCCTACAAAGAAACAAGGCATGGTTGTAAGCATGGTAGTTCCAAACAATTCTACACATCCTCAAAATTAGAATGTTGGAAGGACTATTCAAAATGTTTTAAATCCTTATGTTACAATCACTTCTTTGTCTCCAAGGGCCCAATAAAAATTATTTATGTTTACTCTAAATATATTATAATCATTAAATAATACCAAGACATCCATTTCTCTTTGGGATGTCTTTCATAAACCTAGCCAAAAAGAGCTACTACAAAAATAGCTATTTACTATCACTATTAGTCTTTCACCTTCAATTAAAATTAATGGAAATGTTTCTCACAAAATTACATCAAAACCATTTTTTAACCATCTAATAAATCTGAGAAACCTCCACAATTCTACCTCACTCTCATTATGGGTGACAAGTTGATACACAATTGCATAGTTGATAGTGGAGCTTCTACTTCAGTCATGCCCAAGGTTTTAGCTGATAATTTAGGCCTAAAATATGAGACTCATAGAAAATTATTTCTCCAATTATATGGTACACCTAATAATAAAATAATATTGATAAAAAATTTGAAGCTTTTCTTGCATGATTATCCAAGTTTTCCTATCTTTCAAGACAAAGTTGTTGTTGACCTCTAGCTCACTTTGAAATCTGCCTTTCAATAGACTTTATAGCCAATATATGTGGCTATATCTTAGATAATTATTCCTTCATATCCTTTAGGACAAGTTATGGGACCAATGTGACTATTAAAACAAACCTTTTGTAAAGTTTCATATTGAGCCTTACATTGAAATAAGTTATAATTTGAATTATGCTATCCATGAAGAGAAGGATTCTATTCTAGATGATGGTACTTCCTCCAAACTTGAAGTATATTATGATTTATTTATTGATTAATATTTTAATAAAACTTATGATCATGATATTTATGTTTTCAATAATGAAATTGATTTAGGAGTGGATTGTATACATGAAGAAGGAATACAAACACCTCTACTTACCAAGGAAGGAGGTGAGGATGAGGAGACATGAAAAATGGTTTTTTATGGTTCAAGAAGTAAACTTGAAGGATCTTATGATTTATTTATTTATTAATATGTTAATAAAACTTATGATCATGATATTTATGTTTTCAATAAGGAAACTGATTTAGGAGTGGATTGTATACATGAAGAAGGAATACAAACACCTCTACTTACCAAGGAAGGAGGTGAGGATGATGAGACATGGAAAATAGTTTTTTATGGTTCAAGAAGTAAAATTGGTGTAGGAGATGGTATCATGTTGGTATCCCCATCCAAATTATAATACTACTCTTCATATAGGTTCCATTTTAGTTGCACTTGTAATGTGGATGAGTATGAAGGTTTGATTCATGGCCTTCAATGGGTAAGGAAAAAAAGAATCAAGAAATTGTAAGTATATAGAGATATTGAATAGGTTGTGCATAAATTTAGGAATTTGGTTTTTGCCAATAACCCTTTATTCAAGTAATATAATCATAGGGTATGGGATTTTATTTAATACTTCAATGCATTCAACATCCAATCAGTTCAAAGGGAGTAAAATAATCATGTTGATAGACTAGGTGCCATAGGATCTCAATTTGATACACCAACTACCATCAAAGAGAAGGGAAATAAATCTTACATTAATATAACTTTCATACATTCCATACCTAATAATTATATGTCTTGACAAGTTTTTGATAGTCACAAACACTTTGCATATATCTTACAAAATGAGGCTGAATTTTCCTTAAGAAATCAAAAGAGACTCCAAAAATAATTTGATGATCATATTTTGCAACTAAGAAAAAATAAGATACCTAGGGTCCTTGTGACCTTAGAAATTCTATTCAATTAAGATGATAAAAATAATAAGGAAAAAGTGAGTATGTATACAAAAGAGGATAACTATGAAAGAGTCTTGATTTTCAAAGACAAACTTCTCAAACTAGGCAAGGTATGTTCTACATTGGAGAAGAAAGCATTCATTAATTTGTTTAGATAGTTTCAAAACATATTTTTTTTGGATTATAAGGACCTAAAATTATTTTATCCTAGCGTATAACACCATAACATTGAATTGGAACATGGAATTAAACTAGTTAGATAAAAACAAAAGCCCATCAACCCCAAGGTTGAAAAAATCATGAGGTTAGTTCTTACCAACTCATTGAATATAAAATTATATTTATTATAAAACATTAAACATGGGTGGATAACCTTGTAACTATTAGAAATAATGATGAGGAGATATGAATTTGAGTGGACTTTAGAGATCTTAATAGAGTGTCACTTAAGGATCACTATCCTTTACACTTAATGGAACAGATTTTGCAAATGGTTTTAGGTTATTTTCTCTTCTAGATGGATATTAAGGTTATAATAATATTCTAGTGAATGAGGATGATCAGTTTAAGACAACATTCACCACAAATTTGGGGACTTTTGATTATAGGAATATGCCCTTTGGTTTATCAAATTTTGGTGCCACATTTCAATGAGCAACGGACATGGTCTTTAAAGGTTTGATTAATGAGATGTTGTTGGTTTATCTAGATGATATAACAGTGTTTTATAAATATTCTAATGAACATATTCAATATTTTAGGCAAGTGTTTAAAAGATGTAGGCAGTATGGATTAAATCTTAATCCAAAAAAATGCATCTTTGTTATCCATGAAGGTAGGCTCTTAGGACATAAAATTTCCAAAGATGGTTTAACTATTAGTCCTAAAAGAATAGAGGTTGTTTTATCCCTATCATTTCCCTTGAATAAGAAAAGTATCCAAAGTTTCTTAGGTAAGATAATTTTTGTAAGGAGATTCATACCTGGTTTTACATCTTTGGTGAAACCTATCATAGCCATGCTCAATAAAAACCAAGTATTTTCTTGGACTATGGAAGGTAAGATCAATTTTAAAGATATTAAGAAAGAAATTACACAAGATACTAATCTTTTTAGCATTGATTTTTCTAAATACTTCATGTTGTATTCGTTTGATAACCTTAATACTATCTTAGTCGTGCTAATGTAAAAGAATGATGAAGGTGTGGAGTATCCAATTGCATTCTTTAGTCAAGGTCTGGAAGATTATGAAGTCAAGTACACATTTATGGAGAAACAATTCCTTCTTGTTGTAATAGGACTAAATAATTTTAGTAATATGGTTTCAAACAATATGATTCATGTTATGGTTTCTCATCCTAGTACCAAAGAGTTTCTATTGAGTAAAGACTTTAGTGAAAAGAGGGTAGGGTGGATTACTAAGGTAATAGAATATGATTTTGATATCAAAGTGACAAATTTGATAAGGGGTAAAGGCCTTTGTGAACATCTATCTTTAAAATCTTCATGTCTCAAAGGAAGAGTCTCTATTCAATCATGATTACTCCCAACTAGTTGGTTCCTTGCCTCTACAAAGTTAGACACAAAATGTTATCAACTTTATTCAAAGTGGTGAGTATCTTAATTGTATGAATAGATCAAAAATGAGATATTTTAGATTTCAAGTTATTCCCATTTGTCTAGTAGATGGTGTGCCTTTTATAAAAGACACTAATGGTGTGATATTGCGATGCATTGATAACGATCAGTTTGGAGTGTTACTTTAGAAGTTTCATGATGGGACAATAGGAGGTAATTTGTCTCCAAGAACCACAACTACCAAGATCATGAGGGTAATATATTATTATCATAACCTCTTCAAGGACTATTATGCTTTGGGGAGAATGTGTGTACAATGTGTTTTATTTTTAGGAAAACATAAGCTTATGACTCTTCTTTTGAATCCTATCCATGTAGATCAACCTTTCATAAAATGGGGTCTTGATTTCACTGGCAGATAAACCCCCATCAAGTGTTAGTCACAAATGGATACCCACAGTAACCAACTACTTTACAAGGTGGGTTGAAGTAGTGTCATTGAAAGAAACTAATTAGAATTCTATCTTGGAGTTATATGAGAGTATCATAATAAGTTTGGTATCCTTTCTACCATTATTTTAGAAAATGGAATTGCTTTTATGGATTTAAAATAAATTGATTGGGAAAATAGTAATAATATATACTTGAGTACCTAATATAATTATTACCCTCAAAGTAATGGGTTGGATGAGTCTACTAACAAAAATCTATTCAAAATTATCAAGAATACATTGGAGGATAATCAAAAGGATTAGCACACTAAATCGAAGAAAACCCTATGGGCTAATAAGATAACTCCAAAGAGGTAAATAAGAAATTTTCCTTTTGTTATTGTATTTAGAACGGAGGCTAGGATATCTATATCACAAGATATCAAAATATTATTTGGGTTATTAAATAAAATACTTCAAATTTTGATGCCACCATTAAATCTCAATAAAGATCACCCCATAAAGCCTATAGTCCTAAAAAAGCACATGTAACAGGTTCAACACAGTCATGGAGGGTTCATAATGAACATCATTCCTATAATGACATGGATATCTCTATACTAGTGTATACAAATGGCCTCATCAGGGATACAATACTTGCAAGTAACTTGAAACCAAAACAACACAAGATTTCATCAAATGATGGAAGACCTTATCTAATAAGTGTGAGCATAACTTGGCAGATGATTATCTTTTAATATATTCACTAACACTATCTATCCCAAATTGTGATATTGGATTAGGACTCTCTCTTTGAGATCTTTGGAAGAAACCCTCAATCAAGACAAGCATGCATATTTTATCATATGTTAGTTTAATACATCCCAATTCCCCATGGGAACTCACATGATCATTAAGAATAAAAATCACCATGCTACCAATGATGGTGTCACTAATCCCTATGATACCATTCATAACATTCAAGTCATTGCTCCTAACCCTATTAAAGAGTAAGATGCCCCTCTATAAAACACCCTTAATCCTCAATTTTCCAAAATAAACAACATCAATGTTCATAAAACATTATCCTTAGATGAGATCTAAAAGCATCTACCATATCCTCTCCCATAAGAGCTTGACCACACTCTCCCTATAAGATCATAGTATGATCTAAATAAATTTTGTTGGTTTCATGTATTTGGGGTCACTCTCATGAGACTTGTAGGTAATTACATAATTTAGATATGGATTTCCTCTTTCATCCAAATTTTTATCATGATTAACTCATTCATAAAAGACAATAAGCTTATGATCTATCCTTCAAAGATCATGAAACACAAAATACACATAAAGCTTTGAACTAGTCTAATTCTCATTTTACCATCTAAAAAGACACTCTTCCTTATCATCAAGATAATGTTATCTAGGAATTTGACTCTAGAGAGGATGGTTAGTATGGTTTTAATTCCAAAATGAAATAAACACAGTAATAACATAACATCTCTAGGCCTAGACACTAGGGAGAACTTAGTTAACAAAATCCAATGACAAACACAACAAAAAAGAAAGGAATCAAATACAAGAGTTCCTTCACCTTCCTTGGAAGCTCCCAATTCTTTTGTAGTAATGGCATGCTCAACTTGTGCTTGAAGAGGTCTTCTTCAATGGAGTGTGGTTACCTTCATATCCTCTTGGTATCTTTGGATTGTGGCTTGGATTGGATTAGAATCAATTTAGAATTATAAAATTAGTTGTATGAATCTTTTAGAACCAATCCTGCATTATAACTTTGCACAAATTAATCCTAGAAATGATGTTGTGAGGCCTCCTATTTATAGATTTTTAGATTTGATCAGAATCAACCTCAACAATCCATCTCAAGAATTATTTGTGTGGTTGAACATTAATTCAAGTATTAGAATTAATTTTTTAATTATCCTCATTATGGCATTGGAATAAGGGGCAATTTAGAGGCATGGAGGGCATCATGGAAGGCATTGATGAGGCATGGAGGGCATGCATCTTGATATTTATGGCATTTATAGCCTAGGGATGTCTTCCCAAGAAATGAGGCCACTTAATGATGAAAATATTAAATATTCATTTCCAAACCAAATTATTCAACAAGTTTCCATGTTATTATTAATTAGGCCTTGATTTGGGTTAATTATCTCTTAAACATGGTTAGGCACATTATGCACAAATTACCCAAACTAATCAAAATTCCTTGTTATTGGTTCAAAATTTGAGCGGATTAGAATTGGAAGATGATATCATATGAATTATAACCATATTCCAATTTAGGATGTTGCCAAAAAAAATAAAAAAGGCATGGGTCTTGTGCAAAAGATTTGATAGGAAAGTGCAGTTTAGAGCATGTGGGTGGAAAATTGGCATTTGGAATCAAAATGAATTGATCAAAGTTAGCTGTCCCATAAATTAAATTTCCCCATTTAGGGATACCCTAGCCAAAATTGGTATTTGGATATGTCATTTTCACATCATTTAACAAGTTTTGGTGTTTTTAGTCCAAATTGTGCATTTTAGGTAGAAATTGTTCAAAAGCCTGGTTTGAGGTTATCAATAGCCAATTTTAGGTGTCTATAGTTTGCCCCTATTTGGGAAGCCATTAAAAGCTATAAGCATAGTAACATCTTCTCAAAGAATAAAAATGTCATGTATACCTATAACTGTAATGATGATAAACTAACTATATGATGACCCCTAAAGGAAAAAGTTGGCATAAGGAGGGTGGCAAACAGTCCCTTGAAAAGAAAGAGGAAAAATGAGGGGACCAAAGAAAGGAAATATGATGGGGTGAAAACACAATGATACTAAAAAAGTAGTCAAAATAATTGAGGATGCAATTGGGATGGTGCACAATAGTTTGCCCAAAGGTGGTTATAAGCATTATACCCCGATAGTGGTAACATGGTATGATAACACAATGATTTACCCAAAGGTGGTTATAATCATTAAGAAGATGGATTTGCCCTAGTTAAGATAGACAAAAAAAGATAATAACATACCCTTGGATGGGCATAAAATGTAAAGTGGTGACAACACAATGATTTGCCCATAGGCGGTTATAGTCATTGAGAAATGCAGGTGGGATGATGTGAAATGCTTTGACCATATGCAGTTATAATCATTAAACCCTTACTATGGAAAACATGATAAAACTAGTCAAGGATGATGATAACTTGACACAGAGGGTAATGATGAATTGGAATAACCTACTAGTAGGAAGATTCTCATTTGAACTAATAAAGGTTAAAATTCATTCATGGTCAATTACTCTATTTGGGATATGATTAGGATGGAATCAAGATACTGGTGCTGAAGAGAGGCTACCATTGTTGAATAGACTTCTTGAGGTTGAGGTTTATTGTAGCACGTGTTGGTAGGCATCATGATATAACATCATGAGGACTTGGATAAAATATGCATGAGGACTGACTCCCATAATCCAATACTCAATAGAAAAAAATGTACCAATGATAAAAACCATGATGACAATGTAAAATTATGAATATAGATGGATTCAAGTGTAAGTGTGGGTAAGGAATCACCCAATGAACACACATAAATTGAATCAAGGCAACAATGCTGAAATCAAATAAATAGTCAAACAAACAAACAACATAAATAGAAACAAATAAATGAACAATATAATAGATACCATATGAACATTTCCCCTAGAAAATAGATGACAACTTAACAAATGAAAAAAATATGTGAAAAGAAGAAAAGGAAGGGGCGGTTGATCTGTCTCCATATGTACTAGGTAAGTGGACGTTACCTACATAGTTCCATAAATGTAATATCTAATGAAAAACTCTAGGCCAGATGTAGTTCTCCTAGGGAATGGGAATAATATGATAACTAAGGAAAACAAATATAATATATGTGATAGAATAATAGGAATGGTCTTGAAAAATGACAAGTGCGTGAGAGAAAAGGCCAAAAAGGATGGAGAAACTAAATTACAAGTGATTTACTTGTAACTTAGTAAGGGATCCTAAAATCCTTAAGGCAAAGAAGTGGTCAATGTTTTTGTTCTTTTCTAATGATTTTCAAATGTTTTTAGAATTTTTTGAAGTATCTCAACTCAATCAAGAATGATGAGACACTAAATGGTTTAAGCTCACAAAATGATGAGAGCATGGATTAAGTTGCTCACAAAATGGTGAGAGCATTCAAACTTAGATTGCTCACAAAATGGAGAGAGCATTGGGAAAAGGGTGACTAAGCTGACCTCAATAAGTATTGATCATTGCCTACATATTCCTAAAGAAGGACCTCAATTCACTATATTTAAACCCTTACAGTGGAGGAATTCGACTAGTGTAGTAATCAATTCAAACAAAATAGGCACAGTTGTTAAAAAGACACTGCATGGCATAGGAAGTGACAAGTTGGTATGTCAAGGCTTAGTGTTTCCCCTAGTTTTCCCATAGGTGGTTATAACTAGGACACAATGATATAGATCAAAGGTACTAATTTTCCCAAAGGCATTTATAATTAGCAACAAGATAGGTGGTAAGAAAGAGTAACAAATTAAGGATACAACTGCTAAAACTTATATCACACTATCCCAAAATATAATCTCTATCTAAATTTCTTGAACAAAATAAAGATCTAATCAGATACCTTAATGCTAAAACTATGTAATGGATGACAAAAACCAAGGTCAAATAGAATAGGGTTTTAGAACATACTAGGTTGATAGGTCAGAAGTGGAAAGTGGATATGGAAAAGAGGATAGATAAGAATGGTATGTGTAAAAAGAAGAATAGTGACAAAAAGGTATAACTAAAATGGTCCTTAAAGACAATACACCTTAGCATTCAATCATAATACCACTTGTGATGAATAATATTCATTAGCTCTAGAAGTTTGTCACCATCTTGTGTGGTAAGCTTGTATGCTCCTGATCCATAATCTAGAGTAATTATGAAAGGCCCTAGCTAGTTTGGTTTGAATTTCCCTTTATGTTTCTTCTTGACCATGGTATTATTTTGGTTTTATTTAAGAATAAGATCACCAAGTTCAAATTTTTAATACTTCACACACTGATTATAGTGGCCTTTGACTCAATTCTGGTATGCTTGAAGATTGTTGAGCATGGCTATGCATTTTTCAACATGTATATCTAGCTCTAGTAGGTGATCTACTTGATAGTCATGATCATTAGGACATGCTTGAAATATATGCGTAGTGAAGGAAATTCAACCTCAATGGGAAGGATGGATTCAATACCATAAACAAGTGAGTATGGAGTGGCTCTTGTGGGGGTATGATGATTGGTATGATATGCCCAAAGGGTAGAGAATATCTGGAGGTGCCAATCATGACCAACATCATTGACAATATTTTTTGATAATGTTGATAATGGTTTTGTTGGATGCCTTAGCCTAGAAATTACCTTGAGGGTAATATACTATAGGAAAATGATGGGTGATGTTGTATTCAGTACATAACTAGTCTACATCTTTGTTCTTGAATAATCCTCCATTATCAGATGTAATATCAGAGGGGATACCATAGCATTAGATGAGATAATTAGAGATGAATTTGGAAATTTGATTTCCATTCATGTGAGGGGTATATATTCAACCCACTTAATGAAATATTTAGTGGTAGTAAGGATATATGTATAGCCATCAGATGAAGTGGGGTTAATCTTCCCAATGAGGTCAAGTCCCCATGTAGAAAATGGCCATGGTGTCAACATTAGTTTTACAGTTTTTTCTTGGGCATGAGTCAAATTAGCATGCCATTGACATTTGTCACATCTATTTACATATGCAGTGGAATTTGCATCTATTATGGGCCAATAATAACCAATATGTAAGATATTTTTTGATAGGACTGTCCCGCTAGAATGGGCTCCACATACTCCATGAACTTCTCATAACATTAATGTTGACTCTGTCAAAATTAAACAATGAATCAGAGTTACATCAAAACTATGATGGTAAAGAGTGGATCCAAGTAAAGTATAAAGAGTGGATCTAAGTAAAGTATAATGAGTGGAATGATGAATAAAGGCTTTGGTGTGTTTTTGAGATAGGTTAGGTGGCAGAACTTGGTCATGCAGGTAGTTGTAAAAGTCTGAGTACCAACTAGAATTAGGACCAACAATATCACAAATCATGGAAATGATTAATAATTCATGAGATAATGCGGATAAATTTTTGACAAAGAACTAATACTCTCTAACTTTATCTATTTATCAAATCAGTGAGTCAATAGTAGACATGGAATCTACAATTTTGTTACTAGCCCATGGTATATGCTCAAACTGAATGTTGGTAATTTACTTTTTAAGAGAGTTGACCATGTATTTATATGGAACCAACTTGTTATCTTTTGTCTAAAAATTATTTATAACTTGATTGATGATTAACTAAGAATCACCATAAACTTAGAGATGAGATATATTCCATTGTACTATTTGTTGAAGTCTTGCAATAAGTGCTTCATACTCAGCCATGTTGTTTGTACAAGGAAAGATATTTTTGAATGATTTATGGATTAGATCCCCCTATGGTGTAATAAAAAATAGGCCTACCCCCAATCCATGTGCAGTGAATAAACCATCAAATTATAGCTTCTAGGGTTGTTCCTCAAGGGTCGTGTCCATGATGGTCAGGATGGGTTCATCAAGAAATTGAAACTTGAGTGGTTGGGTGTCTGTGAGAGGTGCTTTGCAAGTTGATCTATAAGAACTTGTCCCTTGATTACTTTTTGATTAACATACTCTATGCCAAATTCACTAAGAGGCATAATCCATTTAGCCATTCTACCTTGAAAATTTGTTTTAGATAGTAGATACTTGAGTTGATCTACCTTTGAAATGACCATGGTTTTATTATTCAACATGTAATGATGAAGTTTTTGAGCTGTAAAAACCATGGATAGGTAAGATTCTTCAATAGGTGAATAGTTATGTTCATATGTAACCAAGGTATAACTTAAGTATTATCCAACATGTTCCTTTCCATTGTCATCATGTTGAGCCAAGAGTGCCCCCAGGGCATGATCAGTAGTTGATATGTATAACAAGAATGGCTTTCATGGAATAGGTGGATGGACAAGATAATCTTTGAGCTATTGAAAATATATTTGGCAGTGATCATCCTAATGAAATGTAACTCCTTTATTTAAAAGGTGCATAAATGGATGGCACTTTTTTGCTAACTAAGAGATGAAACATCGGATGGATTAAATCTTACCTTGTAAACTATGGAGTTTCTTCAAATTGGTTGGTGGTGACATCTCAGTTATAGCATGGACTTTAGATGGATCTACTTCAATATCTCTACAAGACATGATGAAACCAAGTAGTTTTTTGAAGTTACACCAAACACATATTTCTATGGCTTGAGTTTGAATTTCTACTCTTGTAGTCTTTAAATGTCTTATGCAGCACTACTGGATGGTCGACCATGGTCTTGGATTTTTCAAATATGTCATCGACATAGTCTTCAATAATATTGTATATCATATAATGAAATATGATAGTCATTGGTCTTTGATATGTGGATCCTACATTTTTAAGGCCAAATGGCATCACTTGATAGAAAATTTTTCCCTATAGAGTAGTGAACACTATTTTATGTTGATCTTCTGGTACTATTCTAATCTGATTGTATCCTAAAAATTCATCCATGAGTGAAAGCATTTTATATCCTACCATGGAGTCCATGATCATGTCAATATTAGGTAATGGAAAATCATCTTTAGGATAAGATTTGTTTATTTCTCAAAAATCAGTACAAATTTTGATTCCTTTAGGTTTTTTACTAATAGGTACAACATTAGAGATCCATTCAGAGTAGTCAATGGATCGAATACATATTGCTTATAAGATTTTTTCTAACTCTTTCTTTACTAATATAACAATGTGAGAATGCATCTTGTAGAGCTTTTATTTTACCAGTTTGGCATCAGGATTAACCACAAGGTGGTGTAAAACCAAGGTGAGGTTTAAACCTAGCATGTCAGAGTACGCCCATGCAAAGATATCTACAAATTCTCCCAAAAAAGTTGTAAAGATGTCACATTCCTCCTTAGTGAGGGATGCACCTAATTTTATCAATTTTATGTCTAACAGAGTCTTGATGTTTACCTCTATTGTATCTTTGACTAGGAGGGTCAAACCATCTTCTAGGTTAGTAGGTAGTGACTTGAATTGTTGGACTATGTCAAGGTCCTTTGTTAGGACTTGCTCTTAAACTTCTCCTAGGCATGATGAATCTGAGTCTCCTAATGAGATATTTTGACATGTAACAAAAATAGTTAGAAATTATTGGAGAGTTTGATCAGATACTTGTTACTCAAAATTGAACTCAGATCCATAGGTAAGTTCATTGTTGGTGGTCTCTTAGTCTAAATTCAAAGGAGAATGAACACCCCCATCTAATGGCACCTAAAACAGGTTTTAACCACTAGACTTGCCTTTATCTTTACTTTTTCCCTGGTTAGAAAGTGCCTCAAAGAAGTTTTCACTTGGGGACCTCAATGATTTACTTATTTATTTTTGTATAAAGTTGTTCACTCCCTATCTAAAATAGGCTACAGGATGCAATGGATTGAAAATCCTAATTTCTGATCTCCCAATGAAACATTGTCTCTAAGGCCTAAGAAATCACAAAATGCCTCATCCTTTTAGAACTCATCAATTGGTAGAATATATTCTTGTTGGTCCCAATCTATCATTTGGGGATAATATAATGGAAATGGATTGTGATGAATGGTTTGGGTAAGGATACAAATGACATTATTATCAAACAAATTGGTTTCAGCTTGGTCATCAAAGGTGAGGCAAAAATCAGAATTTGCTTCACTATCAACATCATCATGACTAGTTGCTTGTGATGGAGTTTGAATAAAATATGTGGGGTCACCCCCAGGTGGTTTATATTATCAAATTTTGTGTGTGTGTGTGTGTGTTATTGTTGTTGTTCATAAATTTCTTATTGTTAATTTGGAAAAGAGTTTGTCTTGTCTACTTCATGTTTAGTATACTATTAATGTTGTTATTGTAATTATAAAAAGTTTTTCAGATATTATTCTCATTTCCCTTCATCATCACCACCAAGCTCACTTTGAAAATGTAAATTATTTTCATGCTCTTTATGGCCTTCGTGCTTCCCTACCACTTCACCATTTTTCAAGCTCATAGTAGAAAATATCTCCTCCTAGCACAACTAATTTATATATCATATGAAGGAACAATCCACTTCATTTCCCCTTGTCACCTCTACCATGTGTACACACAATAATATATAATATAGTATAATAATTATAGTATATCTACAATTAATAGTATATAAATATATAATAATAATATATTATTATTATTTATATTTTATAATTATATAAAATCAATTATATAAACTATTGAATATTATATTATAATGTAACATCATCATCATCATCATCATCATCATCATTTGACAACAAATTGAGCCATTAATAAGTGGAAAAAAATTGATATGTGAACACCATCTAAAATATCCCTATCTCCTCTAATGAATGATGCAGTTGAAATCAAAGTTATTATTTATTTGATCCCCTACCATCACCAACACTAAAATTATCATAATGCATGTGACAGTTTAATATATATAGAAAGACAAAAATGACATGAACATATGAAAATTTGAGAGGTCTAATGAAGGAAAATTAAGGGAAACCATTCTATTTCTAGGGATATGACTATGAACATTGGATTATTGCCATGGATTTTCCCAAGGATCCCAAGCCTTTTTTAAATTATATGGTTGACACATATATATTAAGATACTTTCAAATTCTATTGGAAGGTAATGGATTTTGAAGTCTTCATTTGTACTTTTATTCTACAATGGTTTTTTATAATTTATTACAGCATCAAATAATGGGATCTTCCTACTCACAAATGACATTTTTATTATTTTCTACTATTTGAATTTCTTATAGGTTCATATGATGGGCTCTTTATGCCCACTATTTTATATGAATTTAAATTAGTATCGAAATATCAATTTTAACTAGATAAATTGAATTAAATAAATGAGGATGTTGTAATCACATTACAAAAAAGAAATTAAAATTAATGAAATACAATTAATATGAAAAATCTTATATTATGAAAAAGTGATATATTCTTAAATAAAGAAATGGTGATGAAGAAAAAATCTGAGAATCCTCCTTTAAGATAATCCTCATACTTTATACAAACTAGAGAACCTAGTATGGTCAATAGTGATGGGTGTTATTGTCTTTAGATGGCATTCATATCATTTTATATAATGTTTAAAATAGGATAAATACCTATGTCACTATGTGAATTATGAATGTTTACAATAAATTTATCTTTTATGATGCACATGAGGCCAACATGTCTTCTTGAAGTTTAAAAACCTTATCTTGGGCCATAAGGAGATAAACAAATGTGAAGGAGTAAAAGGGGATTATTGGGTTGATAAATGTTATACCTGAACACCAAAATGTGTTTAATATTACCTACATACCAATACTTATAAGAGGGATCACACTTGTATGTAGTTCTCCCACCTAAGTTCTTTATGTAATTGTGTTCCTTTGATCACATGAATGCATCTATAATTGGCTTGAATACTTGATCATGCTTAGGGTAGGGCTATGTAAAATTTAATTTAGGCTTGGATCATGATTTCTCTAAGTCATTATAATCTTATTTGTAAATAATAGGTAACTTTTGTCTTTTGTGCACTTGTGTAAATAAGCTCTTATGATAATATTGCCAAGATGTTCTAAATGAATGAATCAATTTTATTTTTATAGTGATAGAAGATGGAAAATACATATTATGGAGTTTATAAATATTTATTCCAACCCTAAATATACATATACATATAGGTGTTTTTTAGTAGTAAACTCATTTTTCATGTGAGTGAATAGGCTTGCAATAGAAGTAGGTATCTTATTGTGCTTAAGAGAGGCCAAATTCACGAAATGCATGTCAGTTAAGTTCACATGTAAATTAATGGTAATAAGAGATTAAATATCCACAATTTAGGTTAATATATCCCATCCCCCTCCTCATTATATAAATAAAATTACTATATATATTAGTGTGTAAGACATAATTTGTTTTTGAGCTATATAATTCAATCGTGAAAGGTACCATATTGTTTAGCAAACCCAATACACATGAAGTATGAAATTTGAAAACTTGAACATGAAGATTTGAAACTTTACTTGAATTTTGAAAAATTTTAATTTTAAATTAACTTCGATAAATTGAAAATTGATTGTATTTAAGTAATTTAAAAATCAAGTGAGAGTATGAAATGAATAAACCTTAATGTGTGACAACCATGTTTAATTTCATGACTTTTCTTGGTGAAAATTCTTTCTTAAAGCATTAGAGAATTATTACCTCCAATGATTATCTTGGAAAATATGGTTCCTTAGCCAAACAAGTGGAGAAAATTAGGGGTGATCAAACCCCAAATTGTATTTGCTATTCTTATGTGAAAGTGTTACTCATTGAATAATATTTCAAATTTTATTATGTCTATTAATATTTTTAACCCCAAGTTATAAATGGGTTAGAATCAATATGGATTCACACATAGTTCTAGAGTGTTCAGTGACTCCAAGTCATGAACTATGTAACTAATCTAAATCAGCCAATAGAAATGGCTTGTAGATTCAATTGTAACATCTTGGTATTGTCTTAGTATATCCTAGTATATGAAAACATGATCATAAATAATGAATTAAACCCATGCTCCTATCATGTCAAAAACATTGTGGTATAAATTGATTATTATGTGCCCATTATAATTATATAATTTGAAATTGTAAGTGAATTCTCATTGTAACTTTGAAAATGAAATAAGAGTGCATATCCAATGGTGTATGCCCCAAAATATGTGACAATATCTAAATTTTCAAATTTTGAACTGTGATTGTATTCATGACTCATTTTTTCTCTTTCAAAATTGCTAGTCTTGTGCATGAAAATCTAACTAAAGTGGCCCCATTTGAGGTTAGTTATTTTTTTCCTAAATAAACAAAATAAAATATAACTTAAATCATATGTATTAAGATGTTATCATTGAAAATTATAGCATATGGAAACCTAGTAGCTAGTATAATAAGTTTTGAATTGTGTATAGAATGTAAGGATTAATGCCTATAGAATGTATCATTTAAGGTCATATAATTAGGGTGTTATTATGTTACTATGTTATGAGTGAATTATATGGATCATGCACTTATCAAACTCATGAATATAAATAAGAACACACACAACAAACACAAATGATATAAAGTTTGACATAGATGGGCCAAGGGCCAATATTAAGGACATGTTCAAGTGCCCCAATAAACATACATAGACATGATAAATGTCACAAATAAGGGAAATTTTGAAATTTCACACACATAAAGGGCCAAATCCAATTTCCAAAACAAGGACATGTTGAAATGTCACACACCAAACATATGGCCAAGGGCCAAATCAAGGAAATTTTAAAATGTCACACACCACATAAGATATCATATAGATGAATCAAGCTAAGAGTATCACACAAGGGCCAAGCTACAAGGGATAACATAACATACAAGAAAAGTTATAATCTATTATGTATAATTAAGTAGCATCAATGAAACATATAATTAACAAAGGTAGTATAAACTATGCATATGCCATGTAATCATTTCCTAGCAAATAACATGTTCATGTACACTATACATGAAAGATATAAATTCTATAAATACATTTGTAAATAGTTGAAATGTTAATAATATAGGGTTATATAATGATAACACCTACATACTTTCACTTTTGAATAAGATTCCCTCAACTTGGAAAAGCTAATGGGTAAAGGAAAGTCCAACACCTTAATCTTTATAAATTCATGTATATCTTACACAACACTTCATGGATACCCATGAAATGTATGTGTGATATAAAATGGATATTATATCTACTAATCATAAGATGAATAACATATGACAAATATGTAAAATAGATTACACATCATGTTTAGGTCTTGATTTTCTATTTTTGAATATTTTAAGTGTTTTTATAATTTGACATTTATAAGAAAATAAAATGGCTGAAACTTAAAAGGATTAAGGTTTCAAACATAAAATAAGATAAAGGATATCTAAATAACTCACAGCATATGTCTATGTAGTCTATGTACTTGGAGAAGTTGAGAAAGTGAAACATGATAAATATTCCTATATTATGATATTGGGAATCCTGTAAGAACAATGAGAGTATGCGGGATGGTGAATATACACTATAATTTATTCAAATGTATAGTTTTCAAAAGTATGGTGCATGTTTTAACATTATATTTTCAAAAAGAGGATATTTTTCATTAACAATAGTGTTTTTGATATTGAAACTGACAAAGACAACTAAAAATTACTAGTATTAAGGCTTAGGATTTTTTAAATATATTTTATGGGTAGAAAATTACAATGGATAGGTTCCTATATTTGGAATGATAATTTTAGACAACTCAATCTAAGTCTGTTAATTTTATTTGGGATAAAAAATGGGTCTATGTCAATGTAGACTATGATGATAGAGAAGAACATGCCATGTTTGGGCATAGTTGATTCATGTTTTGAGATAATTAAGTTTGGGAGTTTGAATATATCAGGGCTAAGAGTAAATCAAAGTAAAAAATAAATATAAGTGGATAGAATAAGGGATCAAATGCTTGTATATAAAATAAAATAGAAGAATAAGATGTGGAAGTATAGAAACTATGTACAAACATGCTTTTATGTTTTAGATTTTGATTCAATGTTTAAAAGTGATCATCATGGTTACTCAAATAAATCATCTTTTTCATGATCGAAACATAGAGAGTCATATAAATACATAGCATGTTCTTATTCTCCATTCATTGGTTGATCATTATCACCATCACGTGATAGATGAACTGATCACCCCTTGTCAGATAATGCAATACCGTGTTTACTAGGATCTACTATTGCCTAAATTTGGTATAAGAAAAATGTTCATAATTTAATGGGTTGTCAATATGAATGAGGCATGACCAAAACCTTTGTAAGGAAAAATTTATGACCATAATAAATTATGACTATGATGTACACTATGGATTCTCTTCAATGTATATTAAGATGTAATTATTTGATACTAAATCCAAGTTTTTATACTAATTTCACATTAAAATGAGTCTCCTTTTGTTGAAGGTCAGTATTATTATGCCTAAAATAAGCTCCATGTATGAATATTTTGATTATTAAAACATTTATCTATGACACTTTCCCCTTGCTATAGTTTTAGGCAACACGTTTGCAATTTCTATAGTAGCTATAATTTGTTGATTTTCTACTATGTAAATAATACCCTCATGTTTATAATTTTGAGTTTTTTCTTGAAATATAGTAAAATGTTCTATACCATGTCTTGTAATTCTATGATAAGCACAAAATAGTTTACCTTATTTATTTATAATATGTTTTGCTGATTGATGTTTAGTATTAGCTAATGTGATGAGATTCATTTGCAATAACATTGGCAAAATTATTGTAGGTGTGTCTTGATGTTGTGTAATTTTGATTGATTTTGAATTATTTATATCTAATCTCTCCACACTATTGATTTATTTATTCAAATGTGTTATATAAATATTTTAGTTACAATTATTGCCTACTTAATTCTCTTTTGACAATTTGCTTTCATTGTAAACATCCTAAATATGGCATTTGCTTTTTAGAGGAAATGTTTTTAATGTTGAGTTATTGTGAATGAGCTCACATGGATACTTGTGCACATCCAGATATAATCTATCAAAAGAAACATAAGTATTATAAAAGTCTCTTTTCATAAGTGGAGAAAGAATACCTCTACTGAATATGCATTTTAGTTCCAAATATGAGGGCTAGTATGTTAAATAATATAATACACTTTTTAATTAAATAACATAATCTATAATATACTCATAATTATTTGATTTAATAATTGTAAAATTTCTATTATCAGTTTAGGAACATGATGTTTATAAAAATATATTAAGAATAAATCCTCAAAAAATTTAAAACTAGGAAAGTATCCACTGGGAAGACTATATAACCAATCAATAGTTTCTCGTGTTAGACTTATATGGAAAGATTTTGATAATAATCATCAATCACTAGCCTCACAACCAAAAGAATGAAAATATTGGGTTAAATGGTTATAATTGTCTCCATGACCATCGAATAAAGGTAACATGGTAATGATGAAATCATTTGGAGAAGGATATTCAAATATGTTTCACATGAGAGGTTTATTTTCGATAATGTTAATGTTAAGTGTAGCATTGCATGATATTATTTATAAATTGATAGCTAAAACTTGCCTTTGGATTTCTCTTATGGTATTCATCATAGATATAAGATGAGTAGTAGGAATTGTTGAAGCTTGAAAAGATGTAGTTATGGGTTTTAATTTTCAATATTTTTGAAACATTAGAATGATATATTAATCATTATTATTGGATTAGAGATTTACATCATTTGAAAATGTTGGGAATTGGCCTAATTATAGGTATTTTTCATGAAGTAATTCTCACATCATTTGATTTTTTTAAGGAATCCATGTTATCTTTATGAATATTAGGAAAATTTGTACGACTAAATAAAGAAATATTTTTCATAAGTGTATCTAATTACATTGTGGGAGGTGTAGGGGGTTAAGGAGAGACATGTTTATTATCTCTATGATGTGATAACCTTACTTGTTAGTTATTAATAGTATGAAACATGGTATTTGATATAAGTCATGGGAAAATAGTGGAAGTTTGATGATGAAAATTAGAACCCAAAAAATTATGCATATCAATGAAAGGTGTCAAATATTCTTTTTATTTTACAGTTAGTGTCGATAACATTTGTGATTGAATATTGAAGTAATGATATTTTGTTACAATTTGTATTTTTTTTTTGGGCAATATGTATAACATTATAAACATAAAAAACTTCTTGTTCATAGGTAATTCTTGAGTTTTTAAAATTTTCCATGGATGATGTTTTCATTTTATCTTTGATAACCATATGATTATGAGCATGAATGATGAAATGGACTAAATAAAATATTAAACCCTAGAAGGCTATAACCCTAAGGAAGGCTTAGGTTATTGACAAGGGTCGAATCCATATGCAATTTCACCAAAAAAATTTTATCTAAATTTGAATTAATATAAGAATATCAACCCTAATTAGATAATTTGAATTAAATAAAGAAAGGTGTTGTAAATATAATTAAAAATATGAAGTTTAAATCCATCAATTAAAATTGAAAAAAGAATATGAATATGAATAACCCTAAACTATTTGAAAGTGTGATATATTTATCTTTTCAATGTGTTCGGATGATTGTGTCAACTATAAAATGCAAAAATAGTGATGAAGATGAAAACCTAGATTCCTCCTAAAAGATGACGCTTATAATTTATATGTGTAAGAAGATAAATTAGGGTCAATAGTGATGGATTCTATTTTCCTTAATTATCATTTCTATCCTTTTGCATGATGTTTAAAAATAAGCCATAGTCCTATACAACTATTTTAATTATGATTGTTGGGATATATTTGTCTTATGTGATGTGTATGAGGCTGACATATGTCTTCTTGAAGTTAAAAACCCAATTTTATGCCATAAGTAGATTAAAAAATGTGAAGGAGCTAAAAGGGATTAGAAAGTAGGGTAATGTTATACCTCAACATCCCACAATGTTGAGCATTGTTTGCTTACCAATATTTTAAAGAGGGAATAAACTTCTATACAGTTCTCCCACCTGTGTGGTTTGTGAAACAATGTTCCTTTCAATATATTAATGCAAATATAATTGCCTTGAATAATTTATCATTCTTAGGTTGGGTCTATGTACAACTGATTTCAAGATTAGCTTATTATTGCTTTAAGTTCTTAGAAGTTGATTTAGAACGAATAGGGAGCTTTTGTGTATTTTCTTCACTTGTGTAAATAATCTCATTTGATAAGATTTATAATATTATAGATATGTTATATATGAATTAATTGATTTCAATTTTATAATGATTTAAGTAGTAAAATACCCATTGTGGAGTTTATAAATATTTAATCTAACCTTAAGGATACTTTTCTTTTTAAATTTTGACTATTTATGAGTGAAGGAAATAATGGTTAAACAACAAAAATAACGTTGGGTGTTCAAATAATATTTAGTAGTATTATCCCTTCATAAAAAATAAAAACTTTTAGGTCTGATTCAATACATACAAATGCATAGAGGTGTTTTCAGTAGTAAGATCATTTTTGTAGGTGATACTAGATGACCTTGCACTAGAATTAGGTCTCTTATTGTGCTTAGGATAGGTCCAATTAGTGAAATAAGTGTTGATTAATTACACATGTTAATTAATGGCAAAAATGGATAAAATAAGCATAATAAAGTATTTGTGACCAAATCTAGGTTAGTACACTCATAAATGACATTTTTAATAAGAACATCAAGTTTGAGAGGAAGCTTAGTCACAAAGTTCATGAATGACATAAGCATAAGAAGGAAAACAAATTATATGGTATAATTGGATGTATAATTCCACATGCAAACACAAAGGTAGTTTTACAATAACTTTTCTCACATGTACACTAGTTTTAATTATGGGTAATTTGTTTAACACAAACTAAAACAAGGGAATATGAATGTGTTAAATGATTCCAAAATAATTTAAAATGATTGGTATGGAAAACCATTGAGTTTAAGGTCACACATATAATGAATTAATTTTGAATTGAAATTTCAAGTACAAAAATTAATATCCATAAAATATTTAGAGATAAATGAAAGGGCATGTTTGCTTCTTGTGCAACCATGAAATCCATCTAGCATAAATATATAAAACAAGTGAAATCAAAAAATTTAAAGGAAATATTGAAATACCATTAATAATTTTTTATAAAGTGTTAAGCATTAAGTAAGGAAATTTTTTACAGGAAACAAAGGCTTGAGTAGAAATTATATAAGTGGTATGACATGCTATAAAATGTATCAGCCATAAAGTAAAATAATTGTTAAATCATGAGCATAATGTAGTATAAATTGAAAAACAAAATTTTATGAAGGAAATAATCACATTTAAATCATTCAAAAGTGTTCAAATGGGATTACACTTGACACTGATACATCCATTATAAATCCACTTCAAAGTAAATTGAGAAACTGCCAAAAAAATTCTATAGAGATGTCGATTTTCATACTAGCATCATTATATCTTTTGAACCCTTAAAGTGTAAACCATGGAAGTTAATACTTAATTATCATTTAAATAACATATCATACTCATTTTGACAATAGTTTTATACATTAAAATACTAATAATAGTTATTTATTAGTATGTTTATTTTATATGAATATCCACTTTGGACACATTTTTCATTGAACAATTATTATCCTAAAACTACATATATTACTGGTATTTTCACCTATAAGATCCTCAAAATAATTTGAGGGAGATAACATATCATGTAATTGGTATGGAAAACCTAAAAATTATGTTATTCTTTAGACACTTTTCAAAGTTCACTAATGTTATTATTTCTTAGAGATCAAAATGTTTTTATTCTACATTATTGAGACAGAAGGTTTTTGAAAAACCTTAGGGATTTAATTATGGGATTAAGAACTTGATTACTGAAAAACTATGGAAATCCTTTATTTTAAATTTACTTGTGGAGGATTAATGAGTCCATAGGTAACATGGTGGAATCATTACTTCCTAATTTTTATGAATATAAACATGTTGTAGACACTAAAATTAAATATTTATAGCATCCATCTTGTACATTTGACAAACATAAACATGGCTATACCCTTTAATTATATACCTCTTTAATGTTAAAAGGCTCAAATTCACCATATCATTATACCATTTTGTTCATCTCTTAGTATGATCCATATCATTATGATAACCTAGGTCTCCTATATTACACAAAAAGCTTAAAACCTAATAAACATAATTCACTGCTAGTTTTAGATCCATACCTATTATGTATCCCTTTTGGCACTACCATCCATAAAGGGACACTACTATTGATGGTAGTGTCTAGATCCTTATCTAGTGTCTATTAGCTAAAATTCATCCAAATTACAAAATGATCTAAATATATGGTTATACTTAATTTTCTCATTGAATCATACTATTAGATATTTTTGAAAGGTGTGGTGTAAATCAAGTCTAATCCTTTTTCATTATTCATCTATAAAATGCCATGAAAACACATAATAAAGCTAAATAATTTGAATAGATAAGAACATACTTTTCCATATTCATCCCTATTTCCATATCAAGCATAGGAGTAGCCATATAACATGTTTGAAGAATTTAAAGAGAATCCCATGAGTGATATTTGTCAAATCATAGGTTATATCATTGCTTGCATCTTCAAATTAATATATTACAACCTTGTAAATACACTTTCCTACATATAGGGGATAAATACATATTTATGAGTCCATCTTTGTATTATTGGTTATGTAGACAACACCCATTGATAGAGGGGTCTTTAGGGTATATCAACATCATAAGCCTATTAACCAATTTTTAGTAAAACTCATTGCAAGGGTGAAGAGCTAGGATTTGATCAATCAATGAAGAGTGATAGATCGTATCCTAGATATGAATACATCAACAAAAAGTGAAAATTCAGATAAAAACAAATTTAATCACATAAAAACTTAGTCATTATTACATATTAGACACCTACATCATCGTTAGACATTAGCATCAATGGTAGTGTCCATGGCCATAGAAAGGCAATTTCAAAAATTTGACAACTAATTAAAAACACTATTACTATATACTTATACCTATTTATAGTTGAAATTTATCTTTAAAAATTAAATTAACTAAGTACCATTATTTATTATTTAATCTATTATCTTTCAATAGCTACACTTTACAATTTTTAGGAATCTCAGTTGTATAAATTCAAAATATTGTTTATTTGAGTTTTATATTGATTGGATTGTTATATATTACTTTATCACTCTTATGTTATAATTATTTATATAATCATAACCATTGATCCCCACATATACAAAAATAGGGTTAAACATGTTCTGAATGCTTTTGGATATAACTATGTGTGCACTTTTAAAATCAATGTTTTGGGTCACACTCTATGAATTATTGTGAGTATGAGAATAAGAATAGAATGATTCAAAATTGTAGACTTAGGTCCATTTATTCAATCAATGTCAGGATGAAATTATGTTACATGATATTGATATAATAATAGTAAAATAAAGAAAGAAATAAAATAAATAATAATAAAATGATATTAATTATAGTGATAAAAAATAAAGTAGTTATTATGCAATTAAAATTCAAATGTTAGAGGACCATAAAAAGACATGTATAAAATTATAATACCAAGGCTACAATGAAATAAAGATGAGAAAGTGTATTTACAATATACAAGATACCAATTATAAATAATATCAATAAAAACAAAAATGGCACTAAACAACAACAATTAAAATTATAAATACTAGACCAAAGGAATGAATTTAAAATACTATTATCAAGACAAATATAAGAATGGAAATTAAAAATTAAAATTAAGATCTAAACAACTAACCAAAGACAATGTTAATTAGAAATAATAAAAAAATAGATTATCTAGAACTAGGTCTTTGACTAATGGTGTGATATTGAGATGCATTGATAATGATCAGTTTGGAGTGTTACTTTAGAATTTTCATGATGGGACAATAGGAGGTAATTTGTGTCCAAGAACCACAAATACCAAGATCATGAGGGTAATATATTATTATCCTAACCTCTTCAAGGACTATTATGCTTTGGTGAGAATGTGTGTACAATGTGTTTTATTTTTAGGAAAACATAAGCTTATGACTCTTCCTTTGAATCCTATCCAAGTAGATCAACCTTTCATGAAATAGGGTCTTGATTTCATTGTTAGATAAACTCCCATCAAGTGCTAGTCACAAATGGATACCCACAGTAACCAACTAATTTATAAGGTGGGTTGAAGTAGTGGCATTGAAAGAAACTAGTGAGAATTCTATCTTGGGGTTATATGAGAGTATAATAATAAGTTTGGTATCCTCTCTACCATTATTTTAGAAAATGGAATTGCTTTTATGGGTATTAAAAAGATTGATTGGGAAAATAGTAATAACATATACTTGAGTACCTCATATAATTATTACCCTCAAGGTAATGGGTTGGATGAGTCTACTAACAAAAATCTATTCAAAATTATCAAGAATACTTTGGAGGATAATCAAAGGGCTTGGCACACTAAATTGAAGACAACCTTATGGGTTGATAAGATAACTCCCAAGAGGTCAATAAAAAATTCTCCTTTTGTTATTGTATTTATAAGGGAGGCTAGGATATCTATATCACAAGATATCAAAATATTATTTGGGTTATTAAATAAAATACTTCAAATTTGTATGCCACCATTAAAGCTCAATGAAGATCACCCCATAAAGCCTATAGTCCTAAAAAAGCACATGTAACAGGTTCAACATAGTCATGGAGGGTTCATAATGAACATCATTCCTATAATGACATGGATATCTCTATATTGGTGTATACAAATGGCCTCATCAAGCATACAATACTTGAAAGCAACTTGAAATAAAAAAAACACAATATTTCATCAAATAATGGAAGACCTTATCTAATAAGTGTGAGCATAACTTGGTAGATGATTATCTTTTCATATATTCACTAACACTATCTATCCCAAATTGTGATATTGGGTTAGGAATCTCTCTTTGAGATCTTTGGAAGAAACCCTCAATCAAGATAAGCATGAATATTTTATCATATGTTAGTTTAATACATCCCAATCCCCCATGGGAACTCACATGATCATTAAGAATAAAAATCACCATGATACCAATGAAGGTGTCACTAATCCCTATGATACCATTCATAATATTCAAGCCATTGCTCCTAACCCTATTAAAGAGTAAGATGCCCCTTTATAAAACACCCTTAATCCTCAATTTTCCCAAATAAGCAGCATCAATGTTCATAAAACATTATCCTTAGATGAGATCCAAAAACATCTACCAAATCCTCTCCCATAAGATCTTGACCACACTCTCCCTATGAAATCATAGTATGCTCCAAATAAATTTTGTTGGTTTCGTGTATTTAGGGTCACTCTAATGAGACTTGTAGGTAATTACATAATTTAGATATGGATTTCCTCTTTCATCCAAATTTTTATCATGATTAACTCATTCATAAATGACAATAAGCTTATGATCTATCCTTCAAATATCATGAAACACAAAATAAACATAAATCTTTGAACTAGTCTAATTATCATTTTGCCATCTAAAAATACCCTCTTCTTAATCATCAAGATAATGTGATCTAGGAATTTGACTCTAGAGAGGATGGTTAGTATGGTGTTAATTCCAAAATGAAATAAATACACTAATAACATAACATCTCTAGGCCTAGACACTAGGGAGAACTTAGTTAACAAAATCCAATGACAAACACAACAAAAAAGAAAGGAATCAAATACAAGAGTTCCTTCACCTTCCTTGGAAGCTCCCAATGCCTTTGTAGTAATGGCTTGCTCAGCTTGTGCTTCAAGAGGTCTTCTTCAATGGAGTGTGGTTACCTTCATATCCTCTTGGTATATTTGGATTTTGGCTTGGATTGGATTATAATCAATTTATAATTATAAAATTAGTTGTATGAATCTTTTAGAACCAATCCTGCATTATAACTTTGCAAAAATGAAGCCTAGAAATGATGTTGTGAGGCCTCCTATTTATAGATTTTTAGATTTGATCAGAATCAACCTCAACCATCCATCTCAAGATTGAGATGTGTAGTTAAACATTAATTCAAGTATTGGAATTAAGTTTGTAATTATCCTCATTATGGCATTGGAATAAGGGGCAATTAAGACGCATGGAGGGCATCATGGAAGGCATTGATGAGGCATGGAGGGCATGCATCTTTATATTTATGGCATTTATAGCCTAGGGATGTCTTCCTAAGAAATGAGGTCACTTAATGATGAAAATATTAAATATTCATTTCCAAACCAAATTATTCAACAAGTTTCCATGTTATTATTAATTAGGCCTTGATTTGGGTTAATTATCTCTTAAACATGATTAGGCATATTATGCACAAATTACCCAAACTAATCAGAATGCCTTGTTATTGGTTCAAAATTTGAATGGATTGGAATTAAAAGATGATATCATATGAATTGGAACCATATTCCAATTTAGGATGTTGCCAACAAAAAATAACAAAGGCATGGGTCTTGTGTAAAAGATTTGATAGGAAAGAGCAGTCTAGAGCACGTGGGTGCAAAATTGACATTTGGAATCAAAATGAATTGATCAAAGTTAGCTGGCCTATAAATTAAATTTCCCCATTTAGGGATACCCTAGCCAAAATCAGTATTTGGATATGTCATTTTCACATCATTTAACATGTTTTGGTGTTTTTAGTCCAAATTGTGCATTTTAGGTAGAAATTGGTCAAAAGCCTGGTTTGAGGTTATCAACAACCAATTTTAGGTGTCTATAGTTTGCCCCTATTTGGGAAGGCATTATAAGCTATAAGCATAGTAACATATTCTCAAAGAATAAAAAGGTCCTGTATACCTATAACTGTAATGATAATAAACTAACTATATGATGACCCCTAAAGGAAAAATTTGGCATAAGGAGGGTGGCAAACAGTCCCTTGAAAAGAAAGAGGAAAAATGAGGGGACCAAAGAAGGGAAAGATGATGGGTTGAAAACACAATGATACTAAAAAAGTAGTCAAAATAATTGAGAATGCAAGTGGGATGGTGCACAATAGTTTTCCCAAAGGTGGTTATAAGCATTGTACCCCGATAGTGGTAACATGGTATGATAACACAATGATATACCCAAAGGTGGTTATAATCATTAGGAAGATGGAGTTACCCCAGTTAGGATAGACAAAAAAGATAATAACATACCCTTGGATAGGCATAAAATGTAAAGTGGTGACAACACAATGATTTGCCCAAAGGCGGTTATAATCATTGAGAAATGCATGTGGTATGATGTGCAATGCTTTGACCATATGAAGTTATAATCATTAGACCCTTATAATGGAAAACATGATAAAACTGGTCAAGGATGATGATAACTTGACACAGAGGGTAATGATGAATTGGAATAACCTACTAGTAGGGAGATGCTCATTTGAACTAATAAAGGTTGAAATTCTTTCATGGTCAATTACTCTATTTGGGATATGATTAGGATGGAATCAAGATATTGGTACTAAAGAGAGGCTGCCATTGTTTAATAGACTTCTTGAGGTTGAGGTTTATTATAGCACGTGTTGGTAGGCATCATGATATAACATCATGAGGACTTGGATAAAATATTCATGAGGACTGACTCCCATAATCCAATACTCAATATAAAAAAATGTACCAATGATAAAAACCATGATGACAATGTAAAAATATGAATATAGATGGATTCAAGTGTAAGTGTGGGTAAGGAATCACCCAATGAACACACATAAATTGAATCAAGGCAACAATGCTGAAATCAAATAAATAGTCAAACAAACAAACAACATAAATAGAAACAAATAAATGAACCATATAATAGATACCATATGAACATTTCCCCTAGAAAATATGTGACAACTTAACAAATGAACAAAATAGGGGAATAGAAGAAAAGGAAGGGGGTGGTTGAGTTGTCTCCGTATGTATTAGGTAAGTGGACGTTGCCTACATAGTTCCATAGATGTAATATCTAATAAAAAACTTTAGGCCAAATCTAGTTCTCCCAGGGAATGGGAATAATATGATAAGTATGGAAAACATATAGAATGGATGTGATAGAAGAATAGGAATGGTCTTGCAATATGACAAGTGTGTGAGAGAAAAGGCCAAAAAGGATGGAGAAACTAAATGACAAATGATTTACTTGTAACTTAGTAAGGGATCCTAAAATCCTTAAGGCAAATAAGTGGTCAATGTTTTTGTTCTTTTCTAATGATTTTTCAAATGTTTTTAGAATTTTTTGAAGTATCTGAACTCGATCAAGAATGTTGAGACACTAAATGGTTTAAGTTCACAAAATGATGAGAGTATGGATTAAGTTGCCAACAAAATTGTGAGAGCATTCAAACTTAGATTGCTCACAAAATGGAGAGAGCATTGGGAAAAGGGTGACTAAGTTGACCTCAATAAGTATTGAGCATTGCATACATATTCCTAAGGTAGGACATTAAGTCACTATAGTTCTACCCTTATAGTGGAGGAATTTGACTAGTGTAGCAATCAATTCAAACAAAATAGGCACAGTTGTTAAAAAGACACTGCATGGCATAGGAAGTGGCAAGTTGGTATGCCAAGGCTTAGTGTTGCCACTTGTTTTCCCATAGGTGGTTATAACCAAGACATAATGATATAGATCAAAGGTACTAATTTTCCCAAAGGCATTTATAATTAACAACAAGATAAGTGGTAAGAAAGAATAACAAATGAAGGATACAACTACTAAAACTTATATCACACCATCCCAAAATATAATCTCTATCTAAAGTTATTGAATAAAATAACGAATTGATTGGATACCTTGATGCTAAAACTATGTAATGGATGACAAAAACCAAGGTCAAATAGGATAGGTTTTTAGAACACACTAGGTTGATAGGTCAGAAGTGGAAAGTGGATATGGAAAAGAGGATGGATAAGAATGGTATGTGTAAAAAGAAAAATAGTGAAAAAAAGGTATAACTAAAATGGTCCTTGAAGACAATAGACCTTAGAATTCAAGCATAGTACCACTTGAGATGAATCATATTCATTAGCTCTGGAAGTTTATCACCATCTTGTGTGGCAAGCTTGTATGCTCCTGATCCATAATCTATAGTAATGATGAAAGGCCCTAGCGAGTTTGGTGTGATTTTACTTTTATGTTTCTTCTTGACCATGGTATTGTTTTGGTTTTCTTTAAGAACAATATCACCAAGTTTAAATGTTCAATACTTCACACACTGATTATAGTGGCCTTTGAGTCAATTCTGGTATGCTTGAAGATTGTTGAGCATGGCTATGCATTTTTCATCAAGTAGATCTAGCTCTAGTAGGTGATCTACTCGATAGTCATGATCATCTAGGACATGCTTGAAATATATGCGTAGTGAAGGAAATTCAACCTCAATGGGAAGGATGGATTCAATACCATAAACAAGTGAGTATGGAGTGGCTCTTGTGGGGGTATGATGATTGGTATGATATACCCAAAGGGTAGAGAATATCTGGAGGTGCCAATCATGACCAACATCATTGACAATAGTTTTTGATAATGTTGATAATGGTTTTGTTGGATGCCTTAGCCTGGCCATTACCTTGAGGGTAATATACTATAGAAAAATGTTGGGTGATGTTGTATTCAGTACATAACTATTCTACATCTTTGTTCTTGAATGATCCTCCATAATCAGATATAATATCACAGGGGATACCATAGCATTAGATGAGATAATTAGAGATGAATTTGGAAATTTGATTTCCATTCATGTAAGTGAGGGGTATAGATTCAGCCCACTTAATGAAATATTTAGTGGTAGTAAGGATATATGTATAGCCATCAGATGAAGTGGGGTTAATCTTTCTAATGAGGTCAAGTCCCCATGTAGAAAATGGCCATGGTGTCAACATTAGTTTTACAGTTTTTTCTTGGGCATGAGTCAAATTAGCATGCCATTGACATTTGTCACATTTATTTACATATGAAATTGAATGTGCATCTATTATGGGTCAATAATAACCAGTATGTGAGATGTTTTTTGATAGGACTATCCCACTAGAATGGGCTCCACATACTCCATGAACTTCTCATAACATTAATGTTGACTCTGTCAAAATTAAACAATGAAGTAGAGTTACATTCAAACTATGATGGTAAAGAGTGGATCCAAGTAAAGTATAAAGAGTGGATCCAAGGAAAGTATAAATGAGTGGAATGATGAATAAAGGCTTTGGTTTGTTTTTGAGATAGGTTGGGTGGCAGAACTTGGTCATGAAGGTAGGTGTAAAGGTCTGAGTACCAACTAGAATTAGGACAAACAATATCACAAATCATGGAAATGATTAACAATTCATGAGCTAATGCAGACAAATTTTTGACAAAGAACTAATACTCTCTAACTTTATCTATTTATCAAATCAGTGAGTCAATAGTAGCCATGGCATCTACAATTTTATTACTAGTGCTTGGTATATGCTCAAACTAAATGTTGGTAATTTACTTTTTAAGAGAGTTGACCATGTATTTATATGGAACCAACTTGTTATCTTTGGTCTAAAAATGATTTATAACTTGATTGATGATTAACTGAGAAATACCATAAACTTAGAGATGAGATATATTCCATTGTACTACTTGTTGAAGTCTTACAACAAGTGCTTCATACTCAGCCATGTTGTTTGTACAAGGAAAGATAATTTTGAATGATTTATGGATTAGGTCCCCCTATGGTGTAATAAAAAATATGCCTACCCCCAATCCATGTGCAGTGAATAAATCATCAAAGTATAGCTTCTAGGGCTGTTCTTCAAGGGGTGTGTCCATGATGGTCATGATGGATTCATCAAGAAATTGAAACATGAGTGGCTGGGTGTCTGTGAGATGTGCTTCACAAGTTGATCTGTAAGAACTTGTCCCTTGATTGATTTTTTATTAACATACTCTATGCCAAACTCATTAAGAAGCATGATCTATTTAGCCATTCTACCTTGCAAATTTGTTTTAGATAGTAGATACTTGAGTGGATCTACCTTTGAAATGACCATGGTTTTATTATTCAACATGTAATGATGAATTTTGTAAGCTGTAAAAACAATGGCTAGGTAAGATTTTTTAACAGGTGCATAGTTATGTTCATATGTAACCAAGGTATAACTTAAGTATTATCCAACATGTTCCTTTCCATTGTCATCATGTTGAGCCAGGAGTGCCCCTAGGGCATGATCAGTAGTTGATAGGTATAACAAGAATGGCTTTCATGGCATAGGAGGTAATAAAATAGGTGGATTGATAAGATAATCTATGAGATATTGAAAATATATATGGCAGTGATCATCCTAATGAAATGCCACTCCTTTCTTCAAAAGGTGCATAAATGGATGGCACTTTTTTGCTAACTAAGAGATGAAACATCGGATGGATTGAATCTTACCTTGTAAACTATGGAGTTTCTTCAAATTGGTTGGTGGTGACATCTCAGTTATAGCATGGACTTTAGATAGATCTACTTCAATATCTCTATAAAACATGATGAAACCAAGTAGTTTCTTGAAGTTACACCAAACACATATTTCTTTGGATTGAGTCTGAATTTCTACTCTTATAGTCTTTAAATGTTTTATGCAACACTACTGGATGGTCAACCCTGGTCTTGGATTTTTCCAATATGTCATCGATATAGTCTTCAATAATATTGTGCATCATATCATGAAATATGATAGTCATTGGTCTTTGATATGTGGATCCTACATTTTTAAGGCCAAATGGCATCACTTGATAGTAAAATGTTCCCTATAGAGTAGTGAACACTATTTTATGTTGATCTTCTGGTACTATTCTAATCTAATTGTATCCTAAAAAGTCATCCATGAGTGAAAATATTTCATATCCTACCATGGATTCCATGATCATGTCAATATTAGGTAATGGAAAATCATCTTTAGGATAGGCTTTGTTGATGTCTCAAAAATTAGTACAAATTCTAATTCCTTTAGGTTTTTCACTAATAGGTACAACATTAGAGATCCATTCAGAGTAGTCAAAGGATCAGATACATATTGCTCATAAGATTTTTTCTAACTCTTTCTTTACTAATACAACAATGTGAGAATGCATCTTATAGAGCTTTTATTTTACCAGTTTGGCATCAATATTAACCACAAGGTGGTGTAAAATCAACGTGAGGTCTAAACCTAGCATGTCAGAGTACACCCATGCAAAGATATCTACAAATTCTCCCAATAAAGTTTTAAAGATGTCACATTTCTCCTCAGTGAGGGATGCACCTAATTTTATCAATTTTATGTCTGATAGAGTCTTGATGTTTACGTCTATTGTGTCTTTAACTAGGAGGGTCAAACCATCTTCTAGGTTAGTAGGTAGTGACTTGAATTGTTGGAGTATGTCATGGTCTTCTATTAGGAATTGCTCTTAAAATTCTCTTAGGCATGATGAATCTGAGTCTCCTAATGAGATATTTTGACATGTAACAAAAATAGTCAGAAATTATTAGAGAATTTGATCAAATAATTGTTACTCAAAATTAAACTCAGATCCATATGTAAGTTCATCATTGGTGTTCTCCTCGTCTAAATTCAAAGGAGAATGAACACCCCCATCTAATGGCACCTAAAATAGGTTTTCACCACTAGACTAGCCTTTATCTTTACTTTTTCCCTGGTTAGAAAGTGCCTCAATGAAGTTTCCGCTTTGGGACATCAATGTTTTACTTATTTATTTTTGTCTAAAGGTGTTCACTCCCTATCTAAAATAGGTTGCAGGATGCAATGGATTGAAAATCCTAATTTTTGATCTCCCAATGAAACCTTGTCTCTAAGGCCTAAGAAATCACAAAATGCCTCATCCTTTTATAACTCATCAATTGGTAGACTATATTCTTGTTGGTCCCAATCTATCATTTGGGGATAATATAATGGAAATGGATTGTGGTGAATGGTTTGGGTAAGGATACAAATGACATTGTTATCAAATAAATTGGTTTTATCTAGGTCATCAAAGGTGAGGTAATGATAAGAATTTGCTTCACTATCAACATCATCATCACTAGTTGTTGGTGATGGAGTTTGAATAAAATGCATAATAGTCCTCTCTAGTCGTAGAATGCATTTTCAAAGGGTGAACCCTATTTTCATAAAGAGGTAGAGAAGAGAGGAGATGAATGCAAAGTTTTCAATTCTACATTACTTCATTGTGAAGCCCATCAAGGCAAGTCACATTTCCTACTAGATGGTATGTTTGATTATATATATAATTAAAATATATAAATATTATTATATTATCTAATAGTATTTTATTATTAATATATATATATATATAGTATTACATGATACATTAGTATGCCATTATATATAATATAATATAATTTTCTATTATAATAAAGATTACATTATAATAGTATAAGTATATTTATATATTATTTTAATGTTATATTGTATTAAAAATATAATATTTTAGTAAATAATATAATATAAGTATAATTCTACTATATTGTAAAATAATTATAACTTATGTAAATTGATATAAGGTGCATTATCTATGTTTTTCAAGGAGTTGATAGATATTTGATGCTTATTTTCATGGAGATGACCCTTGTTTTGATTATGTATTAGATAATTGAAACATGTAAAAACACTCATTGCCTATTTAAGGAGTGTAAATATTCAATATTAGATTATGTTAGAATCATATAATGTGTAGCCACCCAAAAGAGGTCATAGAATGCATTTTGAAAGGGAGAACCATATTTTTCCAAAGAAGCAGAGAAGAGAGGAGATGAATGCAAAGTTTTCAATTATACATTAATTCATTATGAAGCCCATCAAGGCAAGTCACGTTTCCTATTGAATGGTATGTTTGATTAATATTATAATGAAATTATATGTTATTCATATGTTTGTGAAAAAATCAAAATAAAAACTTTTTTTGAATTATAGAAAGATAAGGCATGCATTATAATATAAAACATATATTATATTATTTACATGAACTCAAAAATTTAAGAGTCTATAAATTTGAAGACCAAGGTTCTCCTCTAGCCTCCAAAGTAAGAAAGTATAAGGATATTGATATCATTCATAAATTTAACATCACCAACTACAAGACCAATGTTAATTATTTTGAAGAACCTGTTAAGTAAAATGTGTAAGCCTAATTTTGATGCAATTTTCGTTGGTATTGGAGAGGGAGTATTTATGACTAAAATAATGTGTTTGTTTTAGGAAATGACTAGAGTGTAATAGAAGTCAAGGCATATGTAAATTAAAGAGTTGAATGGTCATCATGCACTCATAAAGATTAAAAACTAAAAAGAGGGCTTGCAATGCAAATTCATGTTTCTCTAGAGGAATGCAAAGTATATGTGCTTCAAAAAAGTGTAAGAATAGTTGGGGATAACATATTACCATCCACCATAATATAATTAAATACAATCATTATAATTTTTCTTAATTTCAAGTCTTTTGGGCTTAGGCCTCCTTTTTGGCTTAGGCGAGGGCACCAAATTCCTATAGTAGTTGTAGATAATTAAATCATGATTTATATGTTAAACTAGTATTTTATAATTGGGAGTTATCAATCATGGCTCCACCCTCCAATTATTTACCTTCCTTGCATCTAAAAGGCTTGCATTTTCCATCACATTATGCCTAAGTGCTTATTATATAATCTAACCTTGATATTTTTATTATCTAAATCACTTATATCCCTTAGTATGATTAAAAACTGATATATCCTACATTACTAGTTACCAAACATTAACAACTTTATATCTTCTTGGACACTTGGATGTAGACTTAGACATAGTATCATGTTAGTGTCCCTGCTCCAATGCATGTGTATGTAAATAAAAAATAATCATATTTTCAAAAAAATTGATATGTACGAGCTAATTTATTTTCTTTCATTAACCCTTCTATGACAAACATTTAAAAATAGGTGGTATAAATATAAGTTTAATCCCACTCATTATTCATCTAGTATACCTAACTCAAGATTACACTACACTACTTAAAAAAAAAAAAAGATAGTTTGTCTTATTATTTCCTATTTATAAATCAATCATAAGATCAATCCTATTGTAGGTATAAAACATTAAAAAAATAATAATAAGTATTTTCCAAGTTACAAGATAGATCACTACATGCAGTCACATATAGCATACTACACATTTGTTCACACACAAGCCCACATAAATGGGAAAACTACATCATTATGAGGCCCTATTCACTGTATATAGCTATCTAGGTAGTGATTACTAATAGAGTATTATTTGAGTTTAGCTAGAATTCACTTGAGCACACTAACCCTTGTTTTACAAGGTGGCATACCCTAATTAGATGATCTAGGTTTTTTTAATCAAAACACATATATCGAGAGACTATGAGTGTAATATGAATAGATAATTATAAAAATGACAATCAACCCTAACAGACACAAGTAGAAGATTCAAAAAAGACTCAAAATTATGTACATGAATATTATCACTCCATGTTACACCCTAGATGAAAGGAGGAGTGTTCAAGTCCTACGCTTAAACCTAGACTAACATTGAAATGGTCTAAGACTATGGGTTGCCTATATCTATACCAGACTTCTAGGATTTTTAATGAGTCTAGCTCCTGTAATGCATCATTTTGGACCTTTTATTTTAAAACTTAATATTGGATGAGGTGAAAAGAGAGGAGTTACATAAATGGAAACTTAATATAAGTTATGGTGATGCACCATGAAGATTATCCATCCATTCATACTTAAGCCTCTAAACCATTAGTGAGATAGAAACAAATAATGGGATCTATGACTCCAAATGCCTATCATGCATCAACATTTCATGTAGAGGTTCATCAAGTGAGAGAAACCTAATGAAGATGATAGAGAAGCTTAGTTCAAGGCATTAATGCATCTAACATGTCTAATGTTGGCTTTATTTAGATGATATCAAACACTAGACATAACCTACATAACCAGACAATCTACCAACTAGGTGAAATCATGACTTGGAAAGGGAGAAATATCTACCAATTATGCAAATAAAAATTGACATGAAAACACTAGTCTAATATCATTAAATCTGAAAATAGTCATCTTATTTATCTCAAGGGGTTATAAGGCTCAATATTGGTAGAGTCTAGTCATGCCCAAGAAAGGGATCCAAAATAATAGCTCAAAGGCTATATTTATAGTTGAAGGAAAGATAGAGAGGGGGAGTTTTAGCACTCAAAAATGGAATCAAAATAGTTCTAATCCATTTTAAAAGTGGTTAAAACTGCCACCATGAATCAAGCTTACTTAAACCTTTCTTGATGGATCCAAGTCACTCCAGTCCATTGGATTATTACAATATCTTCTCAATGATGCTCCATGGCAAATATAATAGTGGGATCAAGTCATTTTCATTTTGAATCTTGGTAATAATGCAGCTACAACACTTAGATCCATCATTTAGAATCATGTCTTATTTTCAACTACTCCTTACTGGTTGTTGTGGCATACATAGTGGAGAGGAAGGTCACTTTTAATCAACTAGTCCATTCAATGAACTATTAGAGCCCACTTGTTTTCCTTATTGAAACCCTTTGAAATATTAGCTCATTCTTATATAAATGGTGAACATAGTCAGATAAAGATCTATTTATGACACAAACATACAAGATAAAAGTCCATATTTAGCCACATGAGCGGTCCCTTTATGTTCTCTATGCTTAAATGCATCATATTGATCACTCTGTGGCATTTGACCCAGCTTCGATGGCATTGAGATGAATCTATAAGAACCTATTATTCATGGTTGAAAATATCCTCTCAAACTCCATCGAGAATCCTAAGCTTACCTTCATTCTAATTGGTTGTCAAAATTTGACTTGGCTCTTTGACACATTGACTCTAGCTCACTCCATTGGATCTTCTAGATACGAATAAACATGAGCCCTCAAATATACCTTTGAATTTTTAACCTTATCCCTACTAGTTCCACTTGGTAAATGTACATTAATCTATATGATATTTTTGTCAATCATTAGTTTCACATGCTTGTGTCATATGTCAACCCCTCAAGCTCTCTAACTATTTGAAATATCTCATGCCATTAGATTGATATGTATAATTTAATGAGGACTATTGATATTTTTAGGACCCATTATTTTAAATCCAATGGCTAGTCCATGGTCTTAAAATTTACATCCTCACTCCCATCATTTTACATTCACATGACTATCATTGACAATCACGTGACTATCAAATTCAAGCTCAATGGGATTATCTTACTCTATCTTTAAATTTGACATTCACATGATTGGAATTCATCATTTTGTAGAACGTGATTGACATCTTATATAAAATAAAATTTAAACATAGGTATATTTTTACCTAAGCCTTATTTTTATGTTTGTGTGAATGTCTTATGCTTTTTTACCAATTTTGAAATCTTGGATCTTGAAGCATGAGAATCATGGATGCATTAAACTTTTAGAAGATGTTATTAAGGTCAAAAGGGACAAACCCATTTGATACGCTAGTCTTGGGAGGTTTTTAAGAAAATATATTAAAAGTTAAAGATGGATTATGAATAACTACTTATGCATGATGCCTTGATGACAGCCAAGATCAAACAACTAAGTATGGGAAACTTAGCAAAAATGTTTGGGAGCCCAACTTTCTAGATGTATAACTCCATTTTCACTTCAGTGGAGGACTTTGAACTTGGTGTGTAGTAACCTAGGACTAGGGTGAATAGACCCATGTGATCAATTCCCCTATAACTACCACACTTGTGAGATATAGCTTTGTGAAGATGCTCACTTTGCTCTCTTAGAACCTTCTTAAAATTAGCTAAGTATGTGAAAACAAGAAAGAAGTGATTGAGGAGCCAAATTTAGACCTTTGTAAATTTTGATGCACTTAGATGGAGGACCTGAGATTTGGTGCATATGAGCTTGGTATAAAAGGGGGGAAACTCATATGACTAATTCTCCTTGACTTGTCCACACGTGTGAGATATGTCCTCAACAAACTACCCAATTATACTTTCTATAATTAGACCCAAGATGTCAAGATGAATATAATGAAAAAATAAATGAATACCAAGATCTTCCTAAGTCATTAAAAGAACTCTTAACACCTTATAGGTGTTTTGTAACTCTGTATTATTTTTAAAATGTTAAAAAACACATGAGAACTTACATGGTCTCTTTTACTTGGCAATATTTAACCCCTTTCTGAGCTATGATATACTTCTTCATTAAACCATGTCAGAGCTTCTTATGTGGGCCTAAATTGGACAACATATTTGGTGACTCATAAGGGTTACATTCTTGTCTATGCAAAAGAGCCTAGACCATGTGCTTAGTCCAATCCATTGGGTATGGAGTCTCTACTTGGATCCTACATATTGACCTAGTGCTAATCCTACTATGACCTCTCTTGAAACAAAAGTAGGAACCAAAAAAGAAAAAAATAGAAAAAAGTGCCCAAGGCACTTATTGAAAATGAAACTAAGCTAAAACATGGACAAGAAATAAATGTGTTAGAAATAACACTTATAAGAATGCATGAAAATTACTCTAACATGTACATGGTTGAAATCTACAAGTATTGTCCACCCAGGTCAAAAGGGAAACTATTTTGTGTACCTTGGATATTTGAAACATACTTGTTTTTTCTTCATAGCTCTCTTATATATTTATGAGAAATTAGATCCTCATGTCTTTTTATGGAAGAAACTAGTTCTTCTACTACCAATTTTAGGTGCATGAATTGTAGACATGAGTCTAAGACCCAATCATACTCCTTCCAAATTTGTGGAATTTGAAAGAAAAACTTCAATTCTTCCTTATTATTGAACTATTGATCATGAACATATAGACCATCTTGATGTGTATCCTTTAAGATATCTCTATGGTTGACCTCTAAGGGGGATGGAACTGATCTTATGGCTTCTTGAGGCCATTTCAGCTCACTCTCATTTTCCAAGAGTAGAGAGATGTTTGAAGTTGGAGAGAAAAATTTATAACCATGTTTGAAAAGTTCAAACATGTAATATCTTAAGAGAAAAACTACCTTTTGCTTGATGACAACACTCCTCTTATCCTATAATGGACCGAATTCAAGTAAAGAGAAACCTGAATGAAATATATCAAACAAATCATAAGATTTATTCTCATGAAGTTGTAGTTCAATTGGATCCTTTTCAAACTAAATTTCAGAAGCAAGCATATCAATTTATTGATAGTAAACATGACGTTTTAGGCCTTATTTTGACATCTTAGATTGGTCAATCAACATTACTTCATTTTTAATATCAAGTTTATGACTAAGTATGTTGTCAATTTCAGCCTGTTCTTCACCTGTAAGTTCTTATCCTTCATAATAGATGATAACTTCTGTGTTATCAAGGAACTCATGGAAACTATCATCAACTTTTATAGTTGGGACATCCTTCTCTTGTACATCAACAACTTCTTTCTCATGTAGGTGTTCTTGTATTTTTATCTTAGCCTCTACCTCAACTTTCTCTTACAATTATTCCATCTCTACATCATCATAGAAAACTAAATCATGTTTTTCCTTGCCAAGAGGTGTCCCAATCATGATTTCTTATTCCTAGTCACTCAATTAAACTTCATTTTATACTTATTTAGCTACATATTCTTGCTTTCCCTCACATAAGAGAGGCTATTTATCAAAGAGTGGCATAGTAGATCCTTGAAAATATTCAACAAGATGAGAGAGTTCTAAAGAAGTTACCATAGGTACCTAATTTTTCTCCTGAATTTGTTCTTCTTGGATCACCTTCACCTCTTCTTCCTATTTATTTACCTTTTTAATGGCTCTCCATAAAGGAAAGGCTTTGTGATTTTGAGGGGAAAGGAGTGGAGGCTGCATGGTTTCTTGTTTGAATTTTATATTCACCACTTCTTCCTTATGCCTACTATTTTGAATGGATTTGCAAGATGGAAATGACCTAGATTCTTGAGGAAGGAGGTATGGGGGTTGAATGATCTCATATTTTCATAACTGCATGACTTGGTTCTGAGATGGGAAATACTGAGGTCTTTCTTTAGCCTTTTGATCTTGGTTCTCCTCCTCTCTCCTTATATTTAGTTCCAACTCTTTGATTTACTTTTTATATTCTCTTGAAATAGCTTGTCTTTAAGGTCGTTAAGAACATAAGAAGGCTCTTAAATAGGGATGAGGGAGGTTTTTAGAGGTTCATATCCTTCTTTATCTTGGGCTATTAATTCTAGATATGCCTTAATTTTCCCACCCCATGACTTCACCACTTAATTTCATCTTGGAACCTTGAAGGACTTCATAAGGGGTTCTTGGGGAAGGATGGAATCTTGGACCCAAATAGTAGGTTATTCCAAAAAAATCTCTTCATTTATTTGACAACTCCTTTAGATATATTTCCAAGAAGGAAAGTTTTGAGGAACATTTGAAGAACTTAGAACATTCAAAGGATCACTTGGAATAGTCTCTTTAAGAGGAATGGATGGCATATAATAAGGTTAATGTGGTGTATATGTAGGAAAAAAAAGTTGGTGAGGCTAGACCTGCTATTCCTCAAGGCCTTTTAGCTTTGTCCTCAATGCTCTAAATGTAACCCCCTATATTCATCATGTCATCTATGAGATTGTTCCAATTTCCTCTCTCAACAAGTGTCCATTCTTCTTTTATTAATTTTGATGAATCTCTCACATAATGAATCATGTGAGTAAGGACATCTTGGTCATAAAATTTATATGAGCTCAACTTTAGTGCATGTTTATCAAGGCTTATCAAAGTCTTCTTATGTGATGGTATAGATGTCTCGTGATAGGGTTGATGAGGAGAAATATTATGATGGGATTGATGTTCATATGAAGGATCAAGGAAATATACTTGATGATAAGGATCATTAGAAACCTAACAAGGCTTATCACAACTTTGATAGGGATCATGGTAGGGTGGATAAGACTCATATGGATCATGAGGATCATATTGAGGCTATTGATAAGGGGTTGGATAATGGGATTAACCACCATAGTTATTCATATTGACTTCATATATCAAATGAGATGTAAAAACTAATTAGAAACTTTATTGAGACATACCTGGTCTGATCATAACCATAAGCTTAATTTGGATTCACCATTGGTGCTAATGTGATTGCTTCCAAAAGTTGATAAAAGAAAGACACACTAACAATTTTCTTCTTCTTTTGGACCTAGCCCCACTAGGCATGCCATAATTGTTAGCACTCTAGGTTACACCCTAGCTAAAAGAGTGTTCAAGTCCCACCCTCAAACCTAGACTAACATGGGATTGGTCTAAAGTTGTGGATTGCTTATATCTAGACCAAACCTCTAGGATTTTTAATGAGGCTATATCCTTTGATGCATCATTTTAGACCTTCACTTCTAAAACCTAATACTAGTTGGGGTGAATAGAGATGAGTTAAATAAATGGAAACCTATTCTAAGTTATGGTGATGCACCATGAAGATTGTCCATCCACTCATACTTGAGCCTCTAAAACACTAGCGAGATAGAAATAAATAATGGGATCTATGACTCCAAATGCCTGACATGCATACACATTTCATGTAGAGGTTCATCAAGTAATCAAAACCCAAGGGAGATGATAGAGAAGCCTGATTCAAGGCACAAATCCCATCAACATGTCCAATTTTATCTTCAGTAAGATGATATCAAACACTAGACATAACCTACATAACCAAAAACTCTACTTGCTAGGTAAAATCAAGACTTGGCAAGGGAGAAGGCTTTACCACTTATGCAAATCAAAACTAACATGAACACACTAGTATAATATCATGAAATTTGAAAACATTCATCTTATTTATCTGAAGAGGTTACAAGGCTCAATCTTGGTAGAGTCTAGTCATGCCTAAGCGAGGGATCCAAAATAATAGCTTGAAGGCTATATTTATAGCTAAAAAAGAAGCAAGAGAGAGGGAGTTTTACCACTCAAAAAATAAATCAAACTAGTTAAAATCCATTTCAAAAGTGGTTACAACTACCATTGTGAATCAAGTTCACTCAATCCCTTCCTGATTAATCTAGGTCACACTAATCCATTACATTATTATAATATCTTTGTTGTGATGCTCCATGGAAACTGCAATAGTGGGATCAAGCCATTTTCATTTTGGGTCTTGGTAAAAATGTAGTTACAACACTCAAATCCATCATTTAGAATCATGTCTTATTGCCAACTACTCTTTACTAGTTATCATGGTGTGCATAGTGGAGAGAAAGGTCACTTTCAAGTAGCTAGTCCATTCAATGAATTTTTAGGGTCCACTTTTTTGCCTTCATGGCACCCTTTGAAATATTAGCTCTTTCTACTAGAAATGGTGAACACAGTTAGAGAAGGATCCTTTTATGATGTAAACCTACAAGCTAGAAGTCCATATTTAGCCACATGAGCTGTGCCTTTATGTTATTTATGCTTGACTACATTGTATTGACCACTCTATGGTGTCTGAACCAGATTTAATGAAATCAAGATGATTCTACAAAACCCTATTATTTATGGTAAAAAATAACCTCTCAACCATCAAGAATCTTGAGCTCACCTTCATTCTAATTGGTTGTCAAAATCTAAATTGGGTCATTGACACATTGACTCTCTTTCACTCCATCATATCTTCTAGATATGAATAAATACAACCCCTTAGATCTACCTTTGAATTTTAAAAATTGTCCCTACTAATGCCACTTAGAAAATTCATGTTAATCCATAGGGTCTTGTTCTCAGTCTATAGCTTCACATGCTTGTGCCATGTGTTGACCCATTGATCTCTCTAACTATTTGACTCATTTTGCACCATTATATTAAGATGTAAGATTGAGTGAGGACTATTAATCTTACTAGGTCATATTTTTTTAAATCCAATGGCTAGCCCATTGTCTTAAAATTGTCATCCTCACTCTCATCATTTGATGTTTATGTGACAATCATTGATGATCACAATACTATCAAATTTAAGCTGAATAGGATTATCTTGCTCTATCTTTAAATTTGACATTTGCATTACTATCATTCATCTTTCCATATAAAATGATATACATCCTATATACCATCAAATTTAAACATAGGTATTTTTTTCATAAGCCTTATTTTGACATTCGTGTGAATGTCTTATGTTTTTTGACAAATGTTGAAATCTTGGATCTTGAAGTAAGAGTATAATGGAGGCATCAAACTTTTAAAATATGGTAATAAGTTTAAAAGGGACAAACCCATTTGATCTACTAATACTGAGAGCTTCAAAATTAAAGATATTCAAAGTTCAAGATGCTTGATCCATAACTACTTCTGCTTAATGCCCTAGTGATGGTCGAGCTCAAATAACTAAGTATGGGAACCTTAGAAGAAATGCTTGGGAGCCCAAATTTTCACATGTATAACTCTATTTTCACTTCAGTGGAGGAGCTTGAACTTAGTGCATAGGAACCTAGGACCAAGGTGAACAGACCCATGTGATCACTTTCCCCTATAGCCATCGTACGTGTGAGATATAGCTTTATGAAGATGCTCACTTGACTTTGCTAGAACCTTATTGAAAATGGATAAGTATGGGAAAATGAGTAAGAAGTGATTGAGGAGCCAACTTTGGACCTTTTCAACTTTGATGCAATTAGATAGAGGACCTGAGATTTGGTGCATATGAGCTTAGTATAAAAGGGGAGAAACCCATATGACCACTTCTCCTTGACTCATCCACAAATGCGATATCTAGCCTCAACAAACTACCCACTTGTACTTTCTACCAGTAGACCCAAGATGTCAGGATGAACACAATGAAGAAATGGATGAATACAAAGAGCTTCCTAAGTCATTCCAAGTACTATTGACACCATATAGGGGCTCTACCACTCTGGACCATGTTCCAAATGTTGAAAAACACATGAGAACTTGCATGGTCTCTTTTACTTGGCATTCTAGGACTCATTTTTGATATATGATCTACTTCTTCATCAAACTAGGCAAGAGCTTCTTATGTGGGCCAAAATTGGCCAACAATGACACAAGTGGTAGAATTAGGATAATAGTGTTGATGATAGTCTCCATAAGGTGACATAAGTGTCCTAGTTAACATAAATCAAATATTTATAATATGACGAGAAGATCCAAATATTTAAACAACCCACTTCTACACCTAAATTAATTATATATATCTACACATTATTTTATAAGCTAAGTAAAATTTATCATTTATATTTCTATTATCATAATATTTAATGTTGTACTTTCCATATTTGGCATATGCTTATATTTAATATATCTCATCAAAATATTAGTAGAATCTAAATTTATTAAATCATCTTAATTTGAGAGTAGATTACTCCTTTTTTGATTAGGAATCTCTCTATTATATTAATCCTTATTTCTAAAAAGGTTTAAACATTTGGTGAACCTAGCTTCTAAGTCTTTTCATGCAATCCTAGCTTTCCCTACTTTATTTTTATAAATTTCTAAAACTGTAAAAAACTTTAAAATTATTTTTTATTCAAGTTCAAAGGAATTAATAATGTTCAACATTGATACGCTAGTATTTATTTTCTTTCACAATACATTATTATAGTTATTGCTTTTTATCTTCCATATATTTGTAAATAAATCAACGATATAATAAAATGGAATCAAAAAATTGGTAATAACAAAGAGAAAGATTTAATACAATATAAAAATATAAAATATTTATATAATTATTATTGTAATACCATTGAACCCTTGTCTCACTTCACTAGGTTCCAATGTGCATGTTTGAAATATTGTGTCCTTGAGTTTATTAATACACATGCTAAAATATAAATCTTTAATCTTATGAAATAGTAGACTATCTATATTGATATCTTTTATGTTGCCTTGTGTAAAACCCAAATACCAAATGACATGGCACTAAACAATTTTATGGATATTATTCAAGATATCAAAAATAATGCAAATCTCATTACGTTTAACCTCAAAGGTTTACCCTCAAATGATATCATTGATGAATATTTCCCTTCATTCATGTAAATCAATATTCAAAATAAAAGAATCAAAATAGAGTACATGTAAAAGTTTTCATTGGCATATAATATTGTAAAACACTCCAATAAGTCTAGTAATAATATTTAAATAGTGGATTAGTTAAATAAGTATCCTAGATAAAAAGATACTCTCTTGAACACATTATGTATGCCAACCTTGCCAAGTAATGTAGAGCCACCATATGTGGCCTCAATGATCAACTCCATCGAAATGATAGAGTGGAAAATTTCATCTATAAATAATGATTTATCCCAAAGACCTATCATTGATCATGGTTTTCACTTATGTTTTGAATTTTCCATCTTTTCAAGCATGGATACATAGGCTAAAAAGGAATCATGATGTAGGAGCATACTTTAATTATCTTGTGTTTATTTGTATAAATATTAGTTTGATCAAGTATACAGGTGGTCATATAGTTTTTTATGGTGTTTAAATGGTTTTATGAGTCTTATTATGCACTTGGGAATCTTCTCCAAGTGTCTATGTGTGCTTAGAGAGGTCAAAATTTCAAATTGGCATTTTCCCATGAATTTCAATAATTTGAATATTTGAATTTAAGAGGTCAGTTTAAGATTTAAAAGAGTACATGAAGAAACTTTCAAGGTTTAGGATATTTTTATGAGGATTTTATGGGACCATACTATTAAAAAATGAGTCTTGAATAATTAATATGATTAATGTAAACCTTAATGAATGATTCTAATGTCTAACTAGCCTTCTAGTGACCATTGGAAGCTTTAAAGGTAGTTATAACAGTTTTAGGATGCATAAAATGTGATTTTTTCATGCAAGATTAATTAATTTGTGTTTGAAGGGATTCAAGGTCCAATAAAAAATTAATGAAATTACTCATATTTTCCAAAAGGTTCAACTTGCATACCTTGTTTCTTAGGTTCTATGTTGAAGACAAAGTCTGAATATGCATCAATAGTAGGGTGGATTGTATGGAAGGTTTTGGAAACATATTTATGATTGGGAAGTTTATTTAAATGTTATTAAATCTATTTATTCAGTGTCAATTTTCTTTACAATGAATTTCATTACATGGTATGCTTAAACCCTTGTAGTGTATCGTGCCTCCACACACATGCTAAGAACTAGAGATAAATGTTGAACAAAACCATGAAGATGGGAATCAAAAAATTGGAAGAGGTATATAGGTGTTAAGAATTACGTTATCATCAATTATAGTGGATTTAAACTTACTTGTAAGTTTGATATAAAAAACTATACCCTCTTGGGCTTACATAATGGGTACAAACTTTGATTTAGGGTTTTGAGACAATATTTGGTTTCATAGGAGATTTCACTAGTGAAAAACCATAAATTTTTTTGAAAACCTATGTTTCCAACTAATATAAATTATTTTTGAGTTTTTTTCTCAGCTCAGACCTGAAAGTATGGATTTGGAGTGACTATGTCTAAACAGGGGTAAGGAGGCCTAGTTAGGCCTAGACATAACCTTGAAAGGGGTTAAAAAGGTGATTTATCAGTAGAGTCTTTCCAAGAAAACATGTGGAGAGAAATAAAAATATATATGGTGTAATAATATATCATTAATTTTTAAATGCCAATCTGTATTGGTTTGTATCATTGAAAAAAGCTAAAAATAAAGGCTACAAGAAAGCCTATCAAAGAGAAGAAATTATGGATGTTGTAAGAGGTGTAATAATAGGTTTTTGGAGTTGGATAATGGATAAAATAGGATTAGAGTGATAATGATAATAAACATAAGAAACCTATACAAATAGTGAAAACCTAAACATTGCATTGAGAATGTGTTTGCTTATGAGCTTTTGTTAAAACATGAACAAGTTGTGACAAGAGAAGAGAAAAATGCGAATTATTTATAGATTTTATATACATATTTTGGTATCAAATATTAGGATATATTTTGAAGGTATTTTGTCGACATGGAATTCAGAGGATGTGGAGCATCAGTAGCCCAAAGAAGGTATAGTTAATTGATGCACTAGTTGTTGAGGTGAGAAACTTATAGACAAGGTTACAAGCCATGGAGTTAGATCAGAGAAGAGATATTAATAAGGGAGATGTGAGTTAAGGAGAGGATGAGGTTCCTAAATTAAAATTTTTAGAAGAAGGAGAGAAAGGTAGAGTGGAGGAAATGTTCATCAGAGTACTGATTAGAGTGACATCAAAACCCAAATTGGAGGTACCAATGTATGAGGATAGTCTCAATATTGAAGAGTTAGTTTATTAGATCACAACAATGGATAAGGAATTTGATTATGAATAGGTGAAAGAGGAAATAAAGGTGAATTTTTTAGTAAAAATTTTGAAGGTTCATACATCCTTATGGTGGGATGAAATATAAGAATAAAGAAGAAGGGGAAAAAGAATATAAGGTCATTGCATAGAATGGTAGCCAAGATGGAAGGCAAATTCATGCCTAAGGAATATCAGAACAACTTTTTTAGAAGACTAAAAAATCTGAGACAAAAGGACATGAAAATGAAATAATACAGAAAGTAATTCTAAAAACTAACTATCAAAGTAGGACACATATAAGAGTATGCAAATAATGTTTCTAGGTACATTAATGGATTGAAGTTTAGAATTTAAGATGAGATCAACATTTTTTAATCAAAATAGTAGAGGAGGCCTATCGAGTTAGATTAAAGGCAAAAGAATTTTTTTTTGGAAGGCAAAGTCAAAAAAACTGAGGTATAAGAAGGAAATACAGAGGTAGAGGCCAACAAGAAGGAAGATGACATCTAGGTAATAGAAATTAGTGGAAATGTCAAAGTGAATAAGCTGGTAGTAGTTATAAAAGTTCAAGTCAATCTAGTAAAGGTGGTTATGAATACAAAGGTAGAAGATCATATGGTAGAAAAGAAGGATACAGTGGGTTTACTAGCAAGTGCTTCAAATGCAATAAGTTTGTAAGACATAGATCATATGAGTATCCAAAAGACATTCAAATGGGTAGCTCTTGGAGTGATAGTAGAAATCAAGTGGTTTAACAACAAGAAGAAAGTGTTGATTCCTTACCAAAATATATATAAGAACTTGAAATATGATAGAGTTTATTCATGAGGACATTTCTTTTGAAGGAAATCCATGAGGATAAATAGCCACCATAATTGAAGACATTATTCAAACCCATGTAAAAAATCAAAGTAAATGTTTCAAGGTCCTAATTTATAATGGTAGTATGGATAATATTGTATCTTCCATGATGGTAGCTAAACTATGATTAGAAAGCAACAAACATCCACATCCTTACAAAGTATTTTTGATTCAAAATAGTCATCAAGTCATAGTGAATGAATAATGTTATGCAGACTTACAGATTGGTGGTTATAAGGATAAATTTTTGTGTGATGTGATTCTTATTGATATGTGCCATATCATTCCTAGTAGACCATGTCAATATGATAGAAGAGATATGCATGATGGTAGAGCAAATACATATGTCATTGAAAAGGATGGCATCAATCGTACACTAAACCCATTGAAGGAGACTCAAGCATGGAAGGAGGTAAAAAGTAGTGTGATTATGTTTGGTGAGAAGGAATATTTGCCAAAGCGAACTAGTTTCAGCATTGAGGACAACCATGTAGAAACTAAGAACAAGTGCCAAGAGGAGGAAGATGAGGTTAAAGTTGATAAAGAATTAGGAGAATAGACTGCAACAATTGAAATGAGTTCTAAGTTGTTAATTATAAAATAAAAGAGTTGTTATAATTAGCCCATCACGATCAATTTTTTTCAAACGGACATTTAAAAAGGATATTTACAGACTTATCTGATCAATTATCCTTACAAAATAACATATAGTATATATAATTTTTTTTGAATAAATTTGGTGTGTTGAGGGAGTTTTCTATGGAAATTGAAGTGATTGATTAGAAAGAGAGAAATTAAATAATTTATTATGTTGATGGTAATATAGATGAGAAGATGACACAACAAGAAAAAATGTAAGAGGCAATAGATCCAAGCATAAAAAGGACAACCATGAGAGTGAAAGAGAGTGGATTATTAGAAGATAAGAAGGAGGTTGTTATGATTAGCTTGTGTATTCCATGTCTAGGTTTGTTGCAAGAGAATAAAAAGATACTGAATATGATCAGGTGGGAGATTAATATCCAGAAAGCTAACCTTAAAGGAGGAGGCAAGGTGGCATTAGTCATAGAATAAGGAGGTTTATATTTCAATCATAGGGCTTGGGATATAGGAGGATGTGAAATTAAATAAATAGAGTTAACAAAAGAGAGAGATTCTGAGGATAAATTCACTATAATCTATCTAAACTTTCATGAAAATCTTCTTTTGAATCTCAGTAGTATGATGCAGGAGCATCCTTTACTTGTCTTGTGTTTATTTACAAAAATTTTAGTTTGATCAAGTTTATAGTGGTTATATAGGTTATTTATGGTGTTTTAATGGTTTTACGAGTCTTATTATACACTTGGTAATCTTATCCAAGTGTCTAGGTGTGCTTATAGAGGTTAGAATTTCAAATTGGCATTTTCTTGCCAATTTCAATAATTTGAATATTTGAATTTGAGAGGTCAATTTAGGAGTTATAGGAGTATGTGAAGGAAATTTAAAGTTTTAAGATTTTTTGTAGAGGTCTTGATGGTACCATACCCTTATAACATGATTCTTGAGTAATGAATATGAATAATGTAAACCTTAATGAATGATTCTAATGTCTAACTAACTTTGTAGTGACCATTGGAAGGTCCAAATGTAGTTAACAAATTTATAAGACACATAAAATTTGTTTTTTTTTCATGTAAGAATAATTAATTTATGTATGAAGGGGTTAAAGGATCAATACAATAAGAATTTAATACCTCACATTTTAAAAAAGGTTCAACTTTGATACCCTATTGCCTATGTTCTATGTTGAAGACAAAGTATGAATATGCATCAATGATAGGGTGGATTGTATGGAAGGTTGTGGAATTGTATTTATGATTGGTATATTAATTTCAATGTTAATAAAGTGATTTATGCAATTTTCATTTGATTTGAAATGCATTTCATTATATGTTATGCTTAAAACCTTGTAGTATATTGTGCCTGCACACATAGCCAAGCCAAGAACTAGAGATAAATATTGAATAAAAGCATGAAGATGGGAATCCAATGATTGGAAAAGGTGTATGGGGGTTATTCAATCCCTAATAATCAATTAAATTGGATTGAAAGTTACCTGGAATTTTAATATAACAAACTATACCCTCTCTAGCTTAAATAGTAGGTACAAACCTTGATTTAAAGATTCAAGACAATATTTGGTTTTATAGGAGTTTCCACCAGTGGAAACCCCTCAAAATTGGGAAACACTTATATTTCAAACTAATATATATTATTTTTGAGTTTTTTTCTTAGTACAAACTTGGAATTACATATTTGGAGTGACTTTGTCTAAAAAGGGGTAAAGATGCCTTATTAGGCCTAGATAGAACCTTGAAATGGGTTAAAAAGGTGATTTCTAAGTAGATTCTTGCCAATAAAACTTGTGGATAGGAATAAAAAGATATATGATGATATAAAATATCATTATTATATCAATACTAATCCATATTGATCCATACCATTGGAAAAATCCATAAAAAAGGCTACAAGAAAACATGTCAAAGAGAAGAAGTTGTGTATGTTACAATAGGTATACTGAGAGGTTTTGTGAGTTAGAGAAGGGATAAAATAGGATTATAATGATAATTATAATTAAAATAATAACCATATACTAACATTTAAACCCCAAACCTTGCATTGAGAATGAGTTTGCTTATGAGCTTTTGTTAAATCATGAAGAATTTGTAACTAGACAAGAGCAAAGTGTGAGTTGATTAGATTTTTCCTCTACATAGATAAAAAACCATGGTTAATATAGTGTCACACTAACCTAATAATTTCATATTATACAATGCACCTAAGAGACAATTTACATAATTACCCAAGCCTATAGATTTATTCCTTATAAAGCTCATGCAGTGTCATCCCCTATCTCTCCCTCCTCCTATGGTGGTTGATAAAAGTTGACCTATACAAAAATCAAAGGATGAAAATTAATATTGTGAATACCACCAATGTGTTGGGAATTATAAAAATATATGTTTCAAATTGAATCACATGATATAATATTCTATTGATAGTAAACGTATTACCTTTGATGGTTCTTCAAAGGATTCAGGGTCACAATCTATTGATCATCAACATTAGAAGATATTAAAATATTAATTATACGATCATTATAAGAGAAAAAACCATAAGTTAAAATGATATGTAGCTCATATGTTATTCCACCATAATAAAATAAAATATTTGATCTTCCTTTAGTGGCAAATTTTGAACAATAGAATGGCAAGGTTTAAAATTATTATGACAATGATAATGTGGATGATGACTCAGATCTTCATTCCTTATATAGCATAAAACATATTTATAATCATTCTATACATAATATTATGGTTGAAAATTATTATGATGAAAATGTATGTACCATGACATTACTCACAAATTTAGGATACACACAAGATGATTTATTCCATTCAACCAAGATGGTCAAATGATTTGATGGGAAGGCACAACAAGTTTTTGGTGGGATTGATTTACCTCTATAAGTTGGTACAAAAAATGTGACAACAATATTTTAATTCATACCACATATGAGATAATATTATATGTTATTAGGTTGACCTTATATTCATAACCTCTATGAAGTACCTTTCATAGTGCATGGTTGTATTAAATATATTCATACCAATAGGATAATTACAATTTTAGGCATTCAATATGAATCTCCATTGAAACAAGAAAAATATTTTTATGAAAGATACTTATAAAACCTATTAAGGTTAATCATGAGTTAAAGGGTAAGAATAAATCAATCCAATTCCTAGACAATGATACTTGAGAGGCCATTACATTAAAGATATACAATGGATTCTAAGAGCTACTTAGTTACACATCCATGGCATAGACAATTATTGATAATAGAGAAACATGTTTTAGAAATGGTAAAAGGACCCATAATTACCCAAAACAAATAACATATCATTAAATAATGGGTTTTATGAAGTGTCACAACTACTAATATTGATTCAGAGCCACAAAGTCCTATGTCGCATACATAGATTATTACATATTCTCTATATCCATATTTGGCATAAATGCATGATCCTTGGTAGCATGATTAATTTATTATGTCAAATTATGAGCATATGGAACCCTAAACTCATCCCTTAGATGGGATAATCAACTAGTACTCTCTTTATAATTATTAAAAAATAAAATCCAAAAAATCCAAAAAATTAAATGTTCAAAAAAATTAAATATTCAAGAAAATAAAAAACATTCAAATAAAGAAAAAAATACAAAAATATTTAGCATTTCACATGTGTAGTAGATTTTACATATGCTATTTACTTTATGTTAGTATATAACATATCATTTTTATACACACATATGTGTCATGGGTACTTGAGTGGGCTATAAGAATACATTAGATCAATGATACATGAGCATGTAGATGTTGGACCTTTACTTTTCCCACATGACATGCTAAGTTTATGGCATATTGATTTTATTGGTTCATGATTGACTCAGTTTATATTTTTTATGATTGTTTTCCATTATCAAATTGAGTCTATATACTAACATTTAAACATGATTATGATTATAATATCTTACATGGTGTACTTGATATGTTATTCTATAGGAAATTTGGCTAACATGTGTATGCAATGACTAGTATGACATGCTTATGTTATTTGATTATATTTCACTTACTTCATCTTTTCATATGGATTACTTGAGTATACTTTTTGTTTGCTTTTGTAATCATATAAAATCTGAAATTTGATGACTTAGGCATGACTATTAGCACCCAACCTATAGGTCCTATTTCTCACTCACTCAACCCTTCTTAGCTAGATTTTCACTGATTCCCAATCACCCATAGCTTTTCAGACTTAGCTTTTTGAGACCCAAGTATACCTCTCAGACCTAGATCTATCCCCTAGGTCTCATCCTCCTAGGACAATAACACCCAATTTGGATAGGAGTGCCAAAATTTAAGGGTGTCCTATTTCTAGCATTGTTTTCCAAGTTCACTTTTGCCTCAAATGCTCAAATTTTACTTAATCCTTATCTTTTCCCCTGTTAGCCTAATGTAAGATCATTTAACCCATGATCATCAGTTTCCATATAAAAATCCATTCAATGTCTATTTATAAGTACTGACACTCATTTATAGGAAAAAATAAAGAATACAAGTAAGTACACTCAATTACTCTTCACTATTCTTTGCATATATCCTTCCAAGACCAATTCAAGCCTATTCAAGCACTCATACCAATCCCTAGTTATCCAAAGTAGATTTTAGTTTCACATCTAGGTTCATAGATCACATAATTACACCAAGCACTTCAAATTGGATAACTACATTAGCTTGATACCTCTTTAGAGTATTGGTATGTAGGTAGTATGCCCACACATAGGGTGTGAAGTGCATCTAGTGTATCCTTTACACACTAACCCTTCCTCTCTTTCCCAAGTTTGCTACTCAAGTTCACGTACTAGGAGATCCTAAGGGTTTCAAATATTGAATCAAACACACAATGAGATTTTTAAAAACACAAACTTAAATATTTCACTACTAGGGTGTCACAGGATTTCCAAGAAAAACCTAGAAAACCTAAACCACCAAGACAAAAGTGCCAGAAGTGGACACTAGTACTAGAAGTTGACTACAGTGCCAAGTAGTAGGGTGTCATTAGTTTGGTTCTCTTGTCCAATATATAAATATAGTTTTGGGTTATATTTATGATAGTTTGTCATCCCTGCGTAAAAATTTTTAGATCCTGCACCATCTATTTCAGACCAAAATAAGTTAAGTTTGATTTCTTCACACTTTTGATATTTTTAGAAAAGGTAAAATACATATCTATTGACATAAACTAATAGGAAAAATTGAGACACATTAATTACTAATTTACATTTACTCAGACCTCTATTTATCTTAGGAATTAAGCACCTAATTCTCAAAAAGAATAAAACATTTGGTGAACTTGACTTACTTTTATTTTTCACACAAAAACCTAGAAACCCTAGGGCTAATTATTTCTGATTTTTTGCAATATTTTCTTGATTTTTCTTGAATTTAAAAATATAAAAACTATAAATTAATTGAAATATTTTCAATAAACCCCCCCAAACCCTACTTTTCACATACTAGATCCTATTTGCATACAAACATATTCAAAACACTAGGAAAAATAAACTACTAATTTTTAAAATATTTTTAGATTTTTCCTCAATTTTTCAAAACTAAAACTACAAATTTTCTATAAAATTTTCAAATTACTGCACTAATTTTGGAAAAATTAATTCAAAACCCTAATTGCATCAAATACATTCTCAATTATTCTTCAGTACTTTTCACATAATTTTCTAAAAATTTAGTTGCATATCAAACTCAAAAAATCAATTTCAAATTCAAAAGTCTATAGTATGTTGCAAATAATATTTCTAAAAAATCCTTAGTTGCATGTACTAGTTCCTTCTTTTTTTCTAGGTATCACCTTACATTCATAAAAAAGTTTCAAAAATGATGTTCTTTAATCTACAATTTTTCTTTGCAAATCATAAATATTCGATTATCAATCCTATCATGTACATGAATCATGAAGTTTATCATATGTTAGTACAAAGTTTCATTCTATGCATTTCTTGCCTAATGTTCATACTAAGGGATGATATTACAACATTCATTGCTAAAATTATACAAGATTTCCACATGCCTTTTGCATATTCTATATCTCTACTATGGAATAATCTTTAAGTTTCTTGTGTTCAAATGTAAGCAATATTATGTTACAACTCAAAGCTCTATATGCAGTTAGACATAAACTCATGTTATCTATCATTTACTCTCTATTTGTCATATGGAAATGTTTACAAACTCATTATGCTCAACAAATGAAAATGTTATGTTGCATATAAAAATTTCTATATATTCATGTACAATGTAACATTGTCTACCTCTTACTTACTAACTTGCATGTGCCATACTCTTTATAAGTATATATTTGCACACATAACCACCCAAATTACATGCATTTCACTTCACATTCATGTTTTTTTCCTCAATGCATATAACTCATTGGTTATTTTTGAGTATCTTCTTATCATTACTAGATGACAATAAACACTAGCAGTTATATCCATCCCTCCCTCCTTCAAACTTGGTACATCTAGATTTTAACCCATACCTACTACTAGATGTATGCCTATATTAGATCATGCGGTCCATGTCATCATACAAGTTTATAGAGATAGGCATGTTGAAATTACCTAGGACCATAGCTTTACTACTTAGGCTAGCTCCCCTTTAGACATTTTTTTTTCTCAAACTCCTCCAGTGATCAAATGTTTACAAGGATGTATTATATGCAGCCCTTCAAATACTAGACTTACTATCTTCACTAAAACAACCTATGTTGCATCCATCATCAACACAATGAAATGGACTAAAGAGCATATCTCTTTTGAAAAATTAGATTTACCCCCACAATACATCATTTAACAAAATCTACCTTTGTATATTAAATTACAAAATAATGATGTCAAGGTCAAAAGAGTACAAGTGGATAATGGTTTAGCCCTTAACAATTGCAACATCTCATTTATTAAGCATCTTAATATACAACCTCATGATCGAGAACATTCTAATATGAATAGCAGAGGTTTTGACAATATCCCATTAAAATCAATGGGTCAAATAACACTTAATATTACCCTAGGGCTACGGCATTACCAACCACATTCCAAGTCATGAAAAATGACCTTAATTATAACTTATTACTTGGTTAGCCTTGAATTCATAATATGCATGAAGTTCCTTCCACATTCCATGCTTGCCTAAAATTTAATCACAAAGGTTACATATACATGTGCGCAATAGACCACAAACCTTTTAAATATTATCAAGCAGATCTCCACAAAATTATATTTTAAACTTTAATCTAGGTAGTATAACTACACAATCAATTACCCTTGGTGTACCCTCAGACTATACACAAAATCAGACAATTCCAAATTTTATCATAACACCCACACTAGAGAACTAATTCACTTCACCATTTGCACTCAAATATCTAAATAAGATGGGATATCAAGGCAAAAGACTTGGAAAACATGAACAAGGAATAGTCAATCCAATTGAGGCATCCACACAATATGAATTACAAGGGATAGGATACCAGTTCCACCTTAACCATAATAAATCCTCTCCCACCCTTTTCCAACACATAAAATTCTATCCACCAATTGCACGCATTGATAATACAATCAATCATACTTATACATTATCATTAATCTACCCTGATCTTATTAACAACATAGCTTCACCTAACATGTTTTCATTAGATGAATTCTCTAATGATGAGTCCCTCCTATAATTTCTTGGCACATATAAGGATCTCTCATCTCGTTACCACAAAAAAAAATTTCCAAACCACATAAATACCCATGCATACTTTGGATAAAGTATTGACTCTTCCCTCAATATACCAGTTGACTCATATGATACTATCCCTACAACTCCATACACACTCAATTGTTCCACATTACTTAATGAATAAATAGTGAATTTCAATTGTGGGACCGATAAGGATCCCCACCTTATATTATTATCCACTGCTCTAAAAAAGGAATAAGATGTTGATATTCATCATTCCTTAACAAATTCCCTGAACTCTTTGCTTGGTCATATTCTAATATGACAGGAAGTGATACATCTATAGCATTACATCAGATTCCTTTATACCCTGATGCTAAACTAGTTAAACAAAAAATTTGTAAAATACATCCTAAGGTGGTTGTTTTAGTCAAAGATGAAGTCCAATGCCTCTTAGATGTTGGTTTCATTCACATAATAACACATCCTAAATGGATTTACAATATTGTTCATGTCATCAAACCTAACAAGAAAATTTAATGTTGTTCCAATTCCAGAGATTTAAATAAAGCATGACCAAAATATGATTTCCCTTTACCCAATATTGAATGATTATAGACTCCACATCTGGATATGAAATTCTATCATTATGGATAGTTTTTTTGGTTGTAATCAAATCAAAATTGCTAAAGAAGATCAAGAAAAAACATCTTTCACAACACCATGGGGCACATTTTATTACATTATTATGCCTTTCAGATTAAAGAATGCTAGGGCCACATATTAGTTTACTATGATGGACATCATTCATGATTTAATTCACCATACTATTGAGGATTACATTGATGATATACTAGCTAAATCCAACCAATGACAACATCACACTATTGATCTACAAAATATTTTTACACAACTTAGATTATATAATGTATGATTAAACCCAAAGAAATTATATTTAGAGTTACATCAGAAAAACTCTTAGGTTTCATTATATCTCAACATGGCACATAAGTTGATCCTAAGAAAGTCAAAACTATTATTGATATGCCACCTCTTATGAATTTAAAACAAATTTGATTCCTCCAAGGTAAGACCCAAGTAATTCATCATTTTGCAGCTCAACTTGCTGATAAAACATAGTCCTTTATGTAATTACTAAATAAAGATACAAAGTTTATTTGGGACCAAGCTTGCCAAAATAGGTTTGATATAATCAATCAATATCTTCTTAATCCACGTGTTTTAGTCCCACCTATCCTAGACAAGCCTTTCCTCCTTTATATCTCTACAACCATTCATGTATTAGGAGCACTCTTAGCATAATATGATGATCAAGATACCAAATACATAGTTTATTACATCAGTCACACATTGGTCGATTATGAAAAAAAATTATTCCCCAATATAAAAATTATGTCTAGCATTAGTTTTGGCCACACAAAAAATATAACATTACATGGTCAATAATGAAACTCATGTAATCACAAAGGTAGACCCTTTAAAGTTCTTACTAGCAAAACCACATCTTTCTAGCTGCATCACAAAATGGGTTATGTTATTGATAGAATTTGAATTAAAAATAGTCCTTCAAAAATTGATTAAGGGCCAAATCATTACAGACCATTTATCATCAACCTGGCTATTAGATATTGACCCTTTAAGTGACACATTTAGATAAATGGACCATTTTTTTATGGCTCTCAATGTGCATCTGGTGTAGGGGTAGGCATTGTATTTATTGATCTCTCCAACCATACAATTCCTATAGGATATTGATTAAGTTTTTCATGTACCAACAAAAAATTGAAATATGAAGAACTCATCTTAGGATTATTTACTACACAATCTCTCAAAATCAAATCTATTCAAATATTTAAGGATTCCCAACTAGTGGTTAATCAAGTCAATGATGTTTATCAAATAAAATATGAACACCTTATCCCATACCATAATATGGTACAATGTCTATCCTTGTAATTTGATTATTTTTATATTGCGATCATTCCCTAAAAATACAATAGACAAGCATATGCAATGGCTAGTGTGACATCTCTAATTCATATTGATATCAATGATGATCAAGTTATATTCAAAATTAAATGATTACAATCACCATAAATATCTAACATAGATTTGATCTTTCTCTCTGTTTTAGCTACCACACAAAGATTTGCAACCCCAAAATGGATTACTAGCATTTACAACTTTCTCAACAAATCTATTGCACTAGACAATTTCTCCTGAAATGATAAACGTAAATTACAAACAAAATCACTCTATTATGTAATCAATGGTAGGGACCTTTTCAAATTATATTTTGATGCACACTTACTACGGTGCTTAACCTTGATAGAAGCCAAAATTAATCTAACTCAAATACACGATAGTGAATGTGGTGGTCACTTTAGCAAAAAAGCCATGTCACACAAACATCTTTGACAGGGGTACTACTGGCCTGCCATTGAAGATGAGTGTTTACAATACACAAAGTTATGTGATAAATGTCAATGACATAGTAATTTTTAGCATGTACTATCAAAACAATTATAACCTATTGTCTCTCAATGGCCATTCATGTTATGAGGATTTGATCTCATTGGAAAAATCAACCCCAAGTCTACCAATGGACATAAATTCATAATCACTACCACATAATACTTTACTAAATGGGTGGAAGTAGTTCCACTTCAATCTACCATAGGTGAAGACATTTACAGTTTTATCATGACCAATATTATTTCATGCTTCAACCTAACTGCTACTATAATTTCAGACAATAGAACATCATTCAAAAACAATACTATCAATTTTTTTTACCAAATACGAAATTAAAAACACATTTTCCACTCCATACTATCCATAAGGAAATGGTAAAGATAAAGCCACTAACAAAATAATTAACAATATCCTGAGCAAAATAATAACCAAGTTTGGTAATGATTGGCATAATCAACTATTTTTTTCACTATGGGCCTATCACAAAAGTATTTGTAAGCCCATAGGGGCTACTCCCTATTCACTCATCTATTGCACAAAGGAATTTCTACCATTAAAATTAGAAATTCCATCCCTTCATGTCTCCCTAAAAGGTATTCTCAATAATGACTAGTATCAAGAAAAATGTTTACACCAGCTCGAATAATTAGACCATACACATATTCAAGCTCTAGAACACATCAGAATATACCAACAATGTATATAAAAAACTTAAAATAAGTGAATTCACATTAGAAAATTCAAAGTTTATAATCTTGTTCTAAAATAAATCCTTCAGAATGTCAATGCCAAAGAAGAAATTAAAGGGAATTCAAACCAAATTGGCTAGGTCCCTACATCATTACTTAAAATCTTAGCCCTAATGTGTATCGTCTAGCCTCACTCAAAGGAAAGAAACTTAAAAACCTAATGAACATTATATATCTACACAAATTCCATGTATAGTAGGTTCTTTCTACACATTTATTGTACATAATGTCTCTTACACTTCCTATACATAGTTTAAATATTTTTTTCCAAAATACGAAAACATTCAATTTTTTTCAAAAATGCCAAAAATATTTTGATTGTATGCATCACCCATTATTTACATCACTACTATAATGCTAGGACTCACATTTTCTATTTCATGCTATTGTATGTCAATTTTATATATTACCATGTTTCATTTGATATTTTTTGAGTGTGTGCAATGACATCCAACTACTTGATTGCTTCATTCTACCCATAGAGGGGGAATTTGTACTCATACATTCAAGACATACATTATTATACACACCCACTAGGGGAATATTCTGCATGACTACACCATCTAGGTTATGTCATTCCTACACCACACACTCTAAGTTATCATGTTGATGTACATTATTTTATAGCTTACATAGAATACTATATAAACATCTCACTAGTGTCTAGCACTTATGTATTTTTTAGCATATACCTATTCTTGTAAAACAAATGTTTTTCACATTTTATTTGATTAGTTAGATGTGTTTGTATCTTCCAGTTCTTACTTCTGCTTTCATTCATTGCTTAGCATAGCTTGTGTGATTACACTTTCTAGTTCTTGCTCATCTTCACGTGTGTGCTTTAAGACATTTGTCAATGTCCTCTATTTGTACTATTTCATGTGTTTGTGGCCCTTGTGCCAACTTTTCTTCTTCCACTTGTATGTATATGCATCATTTGAATATGCATTCCATACTTGTATTCTAGTTTGAGTGACATGTGTCCATGCCCATTTTGTTCATGGCCCCTTGGCCACCCTTGTATGGTTTTTGCTTCTTTCTTATTACTTTGTATGCTTGTTTGATTTTTTTATCTTCATTGTGTGTAATTCCATGATTCCAATCATGTATTCATATTTCTTCTTGGATTCCATTATGGACATCATACTCCATCCCTCCATGCTTACTAACAACTAACAACTAATATCTAACATTACCTGTCTAGTTTAGTATCATTCACATGATCTTACATTGTTATATCTATCTAGGCATACCCTTGTTGATCTAAGAATATATCTGTATAAACATTTGCTATATCTTGAAACATCTTGTCAAATATCAAATGCTATATCATATGTGTATATATATATATATAGATTAACACACTTGTAGGACTCTTTTCTTTTGAGGGCAATCATTGTAGGTTTATCATTCCTACCCTCAAAAGAGGGGGCATTAAATAGGGCCTTTATCATAGAGATAAAACCTCCTAGTAATCACAATAGAAGAATTCACAATAGTTAGCATAGAATCTAGAGGTCAAACCAGTCAAATCAGAGCATAAAAATAGGAATAGTCTCAGATCAGTAGTCAGTTTTCACACTGAATAGTCGTATCAAAAATGGATAGTAGCACCAAAAATATATAGTAACACAAAAAATGGGTTGTCCATAATTTGGTGTTCCTATCCAAGTATAAAAACACTTAGGGTTTATAGAAATAGGCAAAAAGTTCAATTTAGGGATAATTTTTGCACTTTTAGGGCCTTCAAATTCAGTAGTTTTAACACAATTTTATTAGATACAAGGGTTATCATGCACATCATGATGGTTCTCACTTTAAATTTAGATTAGGTGGTTGGAATAACTTCTATATTAGAATCCATGTTCTAGACATCAGTGATTGGGGGTAATGTGGAATGGCACATTGATCTTCTTTTATTTCCAAGTTCAGTTTATTCTAGGCATTCTCAGCAGTTGCATGCCTTACTCCATCTATAGGTGTTTGACATCACATTCAAGTTAAAATTTCATAAAATTTTATGTTTTTCATTACCTAAGTTCCCAATTTGGCTTTCATATAAGCCTAGTACATCAGTTTTAGAGTGCCTTTCATACAAGCCTAATCTCCATCTTTCAAAATGGCCAAGACTGGCCTAGTTTCCAGCACACATTTGGCTATCCACACCACAGTGTGAAATTTATAGAACATTCATGGAATCTATGAGCCATCTCATATTGAAATATATTCTATATTGATATTACTTAATAACTTCACTTCATGGGGAAATGATGGAGCCAAAGGGCTAGCCTTTGTCTTCTTGAGCCACCTATTCAGAGGGATTAAACATATAGTCCAGACATCGATTAGCACATGCATGATTCATTAAATTAACTTAGTTGGTGATGATGGAGCCAAAGGGAAACCCTTTGCATTCTTGAGCCACATTTTAAGGAATTAAGTACTCAGCTTTGCTCATGATATTACTCTTCATTCATCACATACTCAACATAATCTAACATCACAATAGGTTTTATATTGGTTCACTTACCTGGTGAAGTGTATTCATTCCTCTCTATTCCTTTGCTTAGCTTTTGTAAATTCTTATTTTAGATATAGTGTATCTAATAATAAATGATCCACTTCATGTTTTTATTTGTAGATTCACACATCATAACGTGATTTCTCAATGTACATCCAACATCACACAACTTCATGAGATTTTCCCTTATAGGTAAGTTCATGTATGATTTATATTTTTACCCTTTTCTTAGTATTTCACTTTACTACATCACTAGAATAAAAAGGGGCATATGTAATCATATAAAAAAAATTGGATGACTTAGGCATTGCTAATATCACCCAACCTATAGGTCATATTTCTTACTCACTCAATAGTTATCAGCTACACTTTCACTAATTCTTATTCACTCGTAGCTTCTTGAACTTAGCTTTTTGAGACCTAGGTAGCCCTGTTAGACCTAGATCCATCCCCCTAGGTCTCATCCTCCTAGGATAATAGTGCCTAATTTGGATAGTAGTGAGAAAATTTAGGGTGTCTTATTTTCATCACTGTTAGCCTCAAACAGTTAGATTTTATTGAATCCTTATATTTTCCCCTATTGGCCTAATGTAAGATTATTTAACCCATGATCATTAGTTTCCCTATAAAAGGCCATTTAGATTCCATTTAGAAGGGTTAACACTCATTTATAGTAAAAATTCAAGAATACAAGCAAGTACACTCAAGTACTCTTCCCTATTCTTTGCATACAACCTTCCAAGACCAATTCAAGCCTAATTAAACACTCATACCAAACCCTAGTTATCTAAAGTACATTCCATTTTTTCATCTAGTTGGATACATCACATGATTTCCCCAAGAACTTCAAATTTGAGAACTACATTATCTTGATACCTCTTTAGAGTATTGGTATGTAGTTAGCATTCCCACACATAGGGTGTGAAGTGCATCCATCATGCCCACATATAAGGTGTGAAGTGCATCCAACCTATCCTTTACACACTAACCCCTCCTCTCTTTCCCAAGTTTGATAATCAAATCCAAGTACCAAGAATTTTTAAGGGATTTAAATATTAAATCAGACACACAGTGAGCTTTGCATAGACCTAGAGTTTAATATTTCACTACCAAGGTGTCACAGACCTACCAAGTAGAACCTAAAAAATCTAGACCACTAGGATAGTAGCACCAAAAGTGGACACTAGCACTAGAAGTGGACTACAACACCAAGTATTAGGGTGTCCTTAGTTTGGTGCTCCTGTCCAATCTAGAAACAGAGCTCTAGGTCCTATTTATGATAGTCAACCATCCCTGCACAATAATTTGTAGACTGTACATCATCTGTTTCAACCTAGAATAAGCTAAGTTTAATTTATTCACACTTCTTAATATTTTCATAAAAGGTAAAATACATAGCTATTTACACAAATCAATAGGCAAAATTGAGACACATTAATTACTGATTTATATTTACTCAAACCTTTTTTTAACTTAGGAATTAAAGACCTAATTCTCAAAAAGAATAAAATAGCTTCATTATTTTTAATGTGGAATGGTTAAAGATGTTCCTTGATTGCTAGCCATAGTGCCATGAGTATTTCTTATTTCTTTGGTGTGTGGAAATTTGAAAATGTAATCCCCTTGAGTGTGTGACATTTAAACTTTACCTTTGTACACAAATGTACTTAGACCCCTCTTTATGTCACATTGAGTAATGTTGTGTGTGTACTTGATTTTTTACTTTTAGACATTTCCATGATTCATGTAATTCATCTTAGATCTTGTTATTTATGAATATTGTGAGCTTTATTGATATATCTACTTTGACATGATACCACTATATATTATTTAATACCTGATTGAGATTGATATAACATAGTTGTCTTATCCTTTTGAGATAAAGTGATTCTGACTTTTCATTCTCCCACCTCAAAATAGGGGGAATATAAGTGGGAGCATGTCATAGATGTTAGGGTGTGTTCACATTAGTAAGTTTCTAATAACATAAATATTGTTAGTTAAAACAATATTATGTTAATAGCTTAGGTTGTTAAATCTATGTTAAGTGAGTTGTTAATATAACTCATGTAGTCTTTGTTGGAGATAAATAGGGGGATTTATTGGTTATGTAAATCTCCCTATTTATAGATTAGAGTTTCCTATATATTTATGTAATCATTCCAATTATTTAATTGAAACAAAGTATAATAGGATATTATTATTCTATGTATTCATTGTTTGAGAATTTTTCTTGAGTGTTTTCTATTTTGTCATATAAACTAGAATCAATATATGGTATCAGAATAGTTCATAGTGAGATCTTGAGTGTTGTATGGGGTAGATTCATTGTATTTCCCCTATTATGAGAGAGAATAATCTATGAGTAACTTGTAGTGTATGATGTAGATTAGTTATATAAAATTTGATATTATTGTGTGGGTTTAAAGGTTTTGGTGTGTCTCCAGTATACTTGATTCACTTGCATCAAGTTGTGCAATCCTAGCAGTCATCATCCTTTTACAACTCAACTTTGATATTTTGATTTCAAAGGAGAAAATAGAAGAGAACAACGTGTAAGTTTGTTCAGCATTTATTTCCACCCTCACATGTAGATTCTTTTGATTTTGTAGAACATTCTATTAGCATAGTTTTGATTATGCTCTTTGTGTGCACATGAACACCAAGGTTTCTAAAAACCAATCACCCTTTACCATTTTATCCAAACTAGGTAAATTTATTTACCACAAAATATTCCATAGTGAAGATAAGTCATAGAGGACATTATTATGACCTTTCACACATTGAATAAATCCTCATGTCTAAGGTTTGAATCACCAAATATGAACATAGCTATTTTATATGGTCAATGTTCAAATATTTACCTAGATATCTCTATGCATCATATACCTATGTCACCATTCAAGTTATGTATTGCTCTTGCATTGTGCCTAGATTCCAAGCTCATCCAATGTACTGAATATTAAAGTTTACTTCGTTAGTTATTATTTGTTGTGTCTGTTATTCTTGATCATGAAGTTCTATATGCAGATGCACCATTGAATCTTGATATATCTAAAGATTTTTTACATGATGGATCTACATTTCAATCACAAATTTAATTCTTAGCATGCAACCCACATAACCATGTTTGCATACCTACATCTATGATATAAATCACATGAATTTTTCCATTTCCACCACATGCATTCCACATTTTCCTCAAACTAGTGAATGATGACATATCTAAGACCTAGAAAATCAACACATCTTGTCATTTTCCTCTCAATAAAAAGGGTTTTGGTTTAGGTTTATAGTTTTTGTATATCTTAATTTAGTTTTCTTAGATATATAGATGATTTTATATGTCATTGAGTCTATTTTTTTAGGATTATCAAAATTAGGTATTGAGTATTAGGTAATATGATTCATAGATCAAGATTTTTAATAATAGTATTGTCAAAGCTTGAATTTTGTATGTTGATTAAAATTCAACAAATATTGTCATAGAGTATCTTGATAATTGTCATTTTTAGTGTTGTATCAAAAGGGTCGAGAGATATGAGTCATTATCATAATATGTGTCGTATTTTAATAAAAAAATCAAAAATAAATTCAAAAGTCATCATTATAAAGGAGACATAATTAAATTTGAGTCATTTTGTCATTGAGTCAATGTCAAATATGTCAAATAAAATTAATATTGTAAAGGACACATTATCGCTTATATATGGCATCCTAAGTCAAAAGCATTAACTATGTATGTGTGGGAGTTTTGTTATCAATAATGACATTCTATTGAGTTTCACATATTCATCAGCTGAGTAAGAAACAAACCTATTAGAGCTTAGAGATAATGAAGGTTAGAGGTTTTAGAGCCTCTCATTAGCCACTAGTGATGAGACCATTTCTGCTTTAGCAGTGCATTATATTTTTTACTTTTGTGTTTGATTTCAATTTTGTATGAATAAGAAAAGATAATGTATATACCTGTTCAAATTTATAATAAGTGAACTAAAAATTTCTTTGTAACTACTCCAAAAAATGTGATAGTAAAAAGAGATAGTAATTGTACTTCACATCATGATTTGGTTTGTGGTAAATCACTTCTAAAACCATTGTTTCTTAGTTTTTGGTTATCCACTTGAAAACCATCCCATTTTTATTGTTAGTAAGTCATATGTAAAACCATCAGTAAGGTTTTGATATTGTCATGTGAAAATCACTGATTCATGATTACAGATATAGATATGGGATAAATGTTTTCCCCATGTTCAGTTTAAGGGGGTGTATACTAAGGATTAATAATGTTCATAATGGGGTGAATGTTAGGGTGTGTTCACATTATTAAGTTTGTAATAATGTAAATATTTTTAATTAAAACAATATTACATTAATATCTTAGGTCGTTAAGTCTATGTTAAATGAGTTTTTAATATAGTTCATGTAGTCTTGGCTAGAGATAAATATGGAGATTTATTGGTTAAGTAAATCCCCTTATTTAAGATTAGATTGTCCTATATGTTTATGTAATCATCCTAATGATTTAATTTAATAAGTGTGTAATAGAATATTATTATTCTATGTATTCATTGTTTGATAATTTTTCCTAAGTGTTTTCTATTTTGGCATATAAACTAAAATCAATAATAGACACATGAACCACATACATACAATTAATGAAATTGGCAAAATTTGGTATAGTTTACATGATTTAGATATACACTTGAGATAAAATATTATACATTTGTCAAAGATATGGGACAAATATTTTTATATTTATGACACATATTATACACAACCTACACATCAAAGGTTACAATTGGAAATATATTCCATCTTGAGACACACTTAAGGAGCATATGCCATAAAAATGCACCAAATTACAAATACATTACTCATACATCGACCTTACTAAGATGGACCATTATATATTTTATATGCTATAGTATTTGACTCTTTTGATTAACATGATCATGATTTATCACTCTCGATGGATTTGGCACTACTTTTATTTATGGTGGTTTGATATGATTGCACCATCTGATTTAGGAAATATTGGCTATATTATGTTTACATTTGAGTTATGAGATTGAGATTCAGTTCTCTCTATGGACTTGACATGACTCACCATCATACCATATTGGGAACATGACC
>JARHVA010006208.1:207500-227500 GCA_037957365.1 Torreya grandis | reverse complement strand
TGTACTACCTTTCCTATTTTCCATTTGTCTTAAGTCCATTTGATGCAACACTTTTGCCTTAGAGATTTGTCAAACTTTATGTGTCTATCATTTGAGTTGAGGAGATTAGTGTTATGTTACCTAAATCATGTTAAATGATTTTGCCTTAGAGTCTTGAAGAAAACATTTATCATACCTTTTGAGCATTTTAGCATTATTACGCTACTCAAATTATTTCAAAACTTATTTCATAGGCTTATTTTCATAGAGTCCAAGTTTTTCCAAATTCCAATTGTTTTGAGTATACCTTTGTGAGTCTTTGTCTAGCATTATTACGCCATTAATTTTTATCTTAATCATTAGTCAAAAGAGTCTAGTTTGTTCCATTATTTGGGAGAAAATAACTATCTCCAATTGCCTTTTATTTCGTATGTCATACTTATTGATCAAGTTTATGTCCAAGAGTCAAATGCTTAATTTCTATTGAGAAGTATTTTAAATCTATTAGATTAAATATCTCATCTTTGTTTAAATTCTAGGTTTTGACACCATTTGACCAAAAGTCTTAGCACATGCCTTTATTTGATCCTAGTTTTTGTTTCGACATTTGGCCAAAAGACCTAGTAACTTTTGTTTTCCCTAGATGAGACTCATTTGAAACACATTGATCCTAAAATATAGCATTTTGATTTTTGGTCCATCTATTTAAAATTTTTGTGTGAGACATGTAACATTGGGCATTTGACATTAGCTTTTTTTATCATAAATCATTGCGTGAATATTTTTAGATATACATTTCCATCCTTTTGACTTGGTTAGATCAAGTTTGAACCTCCTTTTAGAAATCACTTTTTCAATGTTTCTAGAACTCTATTCCTTTTGGTTGCAAAACATTTACTATGGATCCCAACATGTATTCCTACACTCATAGTGGCCTCATATACAATTTGGGATTTATCAATGTAGTCACACAAGAAAAAATCGTTTAAGACCTCTATGTAGACAATGTTTCTTATGAGATAGATCCTTATCCATATTATAACACTCAAATAGGGGCACAAAACCAAGACCCATTGGCTCATTACTTGGTTAATGTGACTCCATACTCAGAGTAAGGTTGTGAGATAATAGATCAATACCTAGTTGTAGTATCTATAGTTAAAGAACCATTTCCTCAAAAATTGTACTTTGTTACTACACCATCCATATATGATCCTTATATATTTCATCATCACTTATTGGAAAACAAAAATGATATTTTGGTTAGATATATATAATTAGGAGATAAGTTTCTTGAAAACTTCCCCCATGAGAATTTTCCAAGTCTAGTAAGAATGCCTTACAACATATTGCATACTCAATAAGCTTATTCTAGCAATCCTTTAGCTCTAGACCCAATGGTATATCAAGACCCTAGTATGCTTTTCAAAGGAAAGGACCCCATGGAGGATCACTTTGTACAGATGCAGATAGTATACCAAACTTACTTAAACCTAGTACATAATTTTAATCAAATGACCATGTCAAAAAGGCCTCTTATTGACTTAGTTCCTTCAACAAGGGTTTTAATAGAATTAATAGGTTAATAAAATTAGGGTGTAGACCCATTCATGAAAAACACTTTAGTTGACAACTTATTTCATATGCCAACCATCAAAGTAATGTCTTCTACTTCCATGCAGAGTACTGAGCAAAATGTAGTGGACAATGTGCAAGCAATATCCAATCCAAACCAAAATGGTGTAAGTACACAAATAACTACTCCTAAAACAAGTGTATCTTTAGCTAGCACCATGAGTGGTTTAAAAATTAATGAGTAGGATTTTTTATGTCCCAAACTCAACCAACTACTACCACTTATCCTCAACCAACTACTTCTTCAGGTGTTTAACCAATAGGGTTAGGTATCCATCCAATGACCAATGTCATGCCTCAAAAATAAAATGTGACAAATCCTACTCCTCCCTAATAGGTAATAAGTGGTGTTTTATAATAATAATAGGCATAATCAAACATACCAATGCAATAGAGGTAGAATATATTGCCACCTCAATATGGGGCAACCAATGTTCCACCTCACCAAATATCAACAAACATACCTCTTTCCTCACAAACAAATATGCCAATTCAAATCCAAATGATGTCTAATCAATAATGTATGACTATTGGTCAGAAAAAAATACTAAATAGCCAACATGCATCCACTTCCCAACTAGGATTTGTGTAACAAAGAGGTTCCAATGTTCCTTAAGTACCAATTAGGCAACCTTTTCCTTTTGTGTAGAATGTGCCACTAGTTCAAACATAGGGTCTTAGTTCACAAGTACCCCCTCAATAATAAGGTTCAATTAGTCATCAACATGTACCTATTCAACCTCAACTAGCACAATATAGTTATATTCCTCCATCCCATCCTCAAAATCCTCAAAATTAGGCCCATATACAAAACCTCAACTATAATATTACACAACCATAAATGCAATTTAAATAATCATAATCTAATCTATGCATACGTATTCTTGGTCCATTTCAAAACCAAAGCAACACACCTTGGAAAATAACTCAATCATATCTCTATCAAAGTACTCCATTTGTGACTGCTCAACCATCTACCCAAGCCAATATTCCACCTCAAACCAATGTTACTCTAGTTTCCTAGCCTGAGAACTACAATAGATGAAGGATGTGATTGTTAGCATCCAAGGTGGGAAACAAGCCAAAAGGTTTAAGTTGGATGACATGTGTTCTTATATTTTTAACATGTATTACTTATAGATACCATTTCCTCCAGGATACGAACCACCAAAATTTAACAAATACAAGGGGAATGGTAACCCCAAGGCTCATTTGATCAAGTTCTTTATTGCATGTTATATAATGGAATATAGTGACATATACCTTTTGTTTTTTTCCAAATGAGTCTATCAAGACAAGCCTTGGAGTGGTTTTTAAATTTACCCAAGAATTTAGTATCATATTTTGATGATATTTTAGACAAGTTTGTGCAACACTTTTCATATAATTTTGAGCATGATATTTCATTGGTCAACTTGACACAAGCTAAGAAAAAGCCCAGTGAAATTTTTATAGGTTATCCACAGTGGTAGAGAGCCCTTACAAGCTAATCCACTCACAATTTACCAAATAAACAATTAGTTATTATGTTTACCAAAATTTTTCATAGTGAGATATCTTATCATGTGGAATTACAATGTGCACATACCTTTAAAGAGATCATTGATAAAGGTTTGTTGATCGAGTAATCCATTATTAACAAAGGGATCATCAATATTACTTCATCAAATTAGAATCAAGGTACCAATCAAGAAATGGCCAAAATTAACATCAAGTCTAAGTGTAAGCATCATAACTAGCATAGGCCAATAATAATGATAGACCAAAATAATTCAAATACAAAAAAATTATTATTGGAAATAGCGAAAACATTATCTTCTTAACCCACATAGCATATACAAATTATTCCTAACCCACAAACTTTTTAGCAAACATAGCAAGTGAAACAGCTCAGGCCCATGCAATAAATGAAATAACTTGTACCATTACAAGCCCCTCTTTTAAGGAGAATAGTGCCTACTCATCACATTTTTAGTGACCTTGGAGAACCTATTGAATATATGTTTTGAAAACTCACCACCACTAATTTTATTAGCTAGCCCATACTAAAACATTATCCTCAGGGCATCCCTTATCTTGATTGGTACCACCAAAATGAATTTTGTGAATATCATCAGGTTAACAGACATAATTTATGTTGTTGTGTGCAAATTAATCATTTGATTTAGAATATGTTATTAAACAAAGAGTTAACATTAGATGTTGATGCTTCCACTTCTAATTAGACCCTTGAAATATATCAAACCCCCTTTCCCTAACATAACAACCAACTACAACAACAATAAAAAGCAATAATAGCAATAATAAGAGCCAGTACAACACCAAAAATAATAGTTTTAACAACCAAGGTTGAACCAACAAAATCAATATAATAAAAAACAACATAACCAATAGCATCTGAACAATGGACAAAACTAAGGTGAGAATGACAAAAACCAATAGACCTATAATTGCACATGACTGCAACATGGTTGTAGGTCATATTACATGAGGTCACATTAACACCATCTCTATCAATCTATGACCAAATACCAATCAATAAATACCTTTGTTAAACAATGCCAATCCATATACTCACATTGATAATCCTTCCTTGTCTAGGACCACAAAAAAGTGTATTAGCAAGTAGGGATTACTAATTTTGGACACGATATTGATAACTTATCATTGCCTCATGACCATGCACAAGTACACCAGCAATCGAGACTTATCATATCTGGTCCCCTACCATCACTATCATTTTTAATCAATCATGGTCTTGTGTTTAATCTAGATTATGTAATCATAACTCAAAGTTTGAATATTACCATCATAAACCCATAGCCATTTGCCACTTTGATGATCACCCAATCAACCATTATAACTTGAAACAAGCCATGTAACACTGACAAAGAAAAGAATTTTGACATTGTGTAAAAAGTACAAAATATTCCAAAATAGATCTCCATTTTAGATTTGTTATACACATCAACAATCCACAAAAAATATTTTGAACAAGTTCCTCAGCTAATCCATAGTTTCAAGTGACATATTCCCTAACAAATTCCAAGCTTTGGTTTTATACCTAGCTCCAACCCAACAAGTTACTTTCAACCAAAGAGATATGTCATCCCTTGGCCCACTGCATAATAATACATTATACATCAAAGTTTGTGTAAAGTGGCACAAAGTAAAACATGTTCTTATAAATAATGGATTAGGTCTAAACATAGTGTCTCTAAAGATCATCAAGATTATTGAGTACATGATGGTATATCTTCAATAAAAAATGATAACCGTCAAAGCCTACCACAATGAAGAATGAGAATCACAAGGCACCATCTATTTGCTAGTTATCCTTGGGCCCTTGACTTATGATACACTTTGCCATGTGCTTGATCTCGATTTGTCATACAATATGATTTTGGGTAGACTTTAGTTTCATGAAATTCATGTCATCCCATAGACATTGTACCAATGTATCAAGTTTTCCCACTCATGAATGGAAGTTTGTATACCAAGATATTTACATCAATACGAGCACTCCAAACACCTAGAAGTCAAGTTCAAGCGCTATAACTATCATTTCAGCATGAATCTAGTGGCCGAGTAGGATAAGGGAAAGGAAATACTCTTTAATTTTCTATAGGATGACTACATTGATCCTAATACCCTTGATTCCCTTTCCCACATGCTGCTTCTTGAGATATATAATCATTATAAAATCTTGCCTAATGGCCTAGGAGAGTATTTGACCCATGATAATTTTCACATTACAAACCTTCCATAAAACCCAAAATCTTTTGGACCTAAAGCCAAACCACTTCATTTAGAATGGCAAAAAAAGGGCAAAGGTAAAAAGTATAGTTAGGACCCATCACATTTAGACCAGCATCTAGCCTAGAACATGACCCTCTCGAAGGAGATGAATCATGATTATACAATGATAAGTAGGTTGATTGTTACAAGAATGAAAAGTATCTTATTCCTAGTAAGATCATGAAAAATCAAGGCTATGAAGGAGGAGACCTTAGACCTAATCAATAAAGAACACTTGAACTGATTTCCATGACTAGATACAAAGGGCCCTATGGACTTGGATTTAAACTACCTAGGGGTGACCCCATGTACCTTAATCATATTTCATCACCATCAACTAGTGATGATGATGTTGATAGTGAAGTAGAGTTTGATCATAGCCTTTTTGATGACCTAATTGAGACCAACATATTTAACCCTCATTCCATTTGTACCCTTAAACTAGTCATTCATCATAGCCCACTACCATTATATTATCTTCAACTAATAGACTAGGACCAACAAGAATCCAACATGCTGATTGATGAGTTTCAAAATGATGAGTATTTATATTATTTTTGGGCCTTAGAGATAATTTTCTATTGGGGGACCATAAATCAAGGTTCTCAATCAAGTTGAACCCTAAAGCCTATTTTAGAGAGTAGATGAACACCAGCCAAAAGTAAATAATTAAAACATTGAGGTCCCAAGTGAAAACCTTTTTGAGGCATTTTATTACTAGGGAAAGAGTAAATTAAAAGTCCAATATAGTGGTGAAACCCTATTTTAGGCACAATTATATGGGGGTGTTCAACCTTCCTCAAGCAGAGCTCAGGAGAGCACCAATGATGAACTTGTCTATGAGTTTGAGTTTAATTTTGAAGAATAACAAGCTTTTGATCAAATCATTCAAGAGTTTCCAATATTTTTTGTTACATGTCCAAACCTCCCATTGATAAACTCTGATTTATCATGCCTATGAGAAATCAAAAGAGCTAGTCCTAATAGAGGACTCTAACATTGCAAATCAGTTTAGATCTTTGCTCGTTATCCTTGAAGATGGTTCAACCCTTTTAGTGAAGGAAATAATAGAGGTGAACATCAGGTCCCTATATGACCTAAAGTGGATCAAGATAGGTGTGTCCCTTACTAAGAAATAGTTTGAAGTCCTTATATCCCTTTTTAGGGAATTTATTGACATATTTGCATAGGTATATTCTAAAATGTAGGTTTGGACCCTACCTAGGTTCTTTATCACCTTGTGGTAAATATTGATGCTAAATCAATAAAACAAAAGTTTTTTAAGATGCATCCTTGTATTTCTATATTAGTGAAGAAATATTTGGAAAAAATCTTAGAGACCAGGGCTGATCATCTAGCAGTACTACATAGAATATTTAAAAGACTACGTGAGTACAAAGTCAGACTTAATCATAAGAAGTGTGTCTTTAGATTCACATCAAAAAAATTTATAGGCTTCATTTTGTCTCGGTGGGGCATTGAAATCAATCTAACCAAAGTCTAAGCCATAACAAATATGCCACCATCGACTAATTTGAAGCAACTCCATAGTTTGTAGGGTAAGATCTAGTCTATCAGATGCTTCATATCATATTTGGCTAACAAGTGCCATATTTTTATGCATATTATAAATAAAGGAGTCAAATTTCAATAGGATGATCACTGATACAAAGCTTTTCAATAGTTAAAGGACTATTTAGCAAATCCACCTATTTTTTTGCCTCCTATGCCAAGAAATCCATTCATGTTGTATCTATCCACTACTAATAATGCCTTGGGGGCACTTTTAGATCAGCATAATGATAAAAAAAAAAATAACATGGTGTGTAATAATTAAGCCATACACTAGTCACATATGAACATAATTATACACTCATAAAAAATCATGTTTAGCTATGGTCTTCATAGCTCAGAAACTGCACTATTACATGTTGAACAATAAGACCATGGTTATTTCAAAAGTAGATCCACTCAAATATCTACTATTTTAAACATCATTAAAAGGCCATAGGACAAAGTGGATCATGATTATTAGTGAGTTTGACATTGAGTACATCAACTAAAAATCTATTAAGGGGAAATTTCTTATAGATCAGCTTGTTGAAGTACCCCTTGCTGATATAGAACTATTCACATTCCAATTTCTTAATGAATCCATAATGACCATCATTGACATACCTCTTGAGGAAAATAATTAGAAGATATATTTTTATGGATAATTTACTGCACATGAATCGGTGGCAAGCCTTTTATTTATGACACCACTAGGGGATCTAATCCTTAAATCATTTAGGATCAACTTTCCTTGTACCAACAACATGACTAATATGAACTTATTGTAGGAATTTGACAAGTAGTACAATGGATCATACCTCATCTATAGGTTTATGGTGATTATCAGTTAATCATCAATGAGGTTACAAATCACTTTTAGACCAAACATGATAAGTTAGTGCCATATAAGGCCATGTTCGACACTCTCAAATGATAGATTACCGATGTCCAATTTGAACATATACCAAGGGAAAGTAGCTAAATTATAGATTCTATAACTACTATTGGATATTTGATTCAATAAATAGACATGGCTAAAGAGTATCAATTCCTCATTGAGAATTTTTTTAGCACCATCTCATGAACCTTTAACCATCACAATGATTTGTGATACTATTAGTCCTATCTCTATCTAGTACTCAAACCTTTACAACTACCTCCATAACTAAATTATACCACATGACCTATCTTAAAATTAATCCAAAGCCTTCATCCACCAAACCACTCCTTATACCTTACTTGGATCAACCCTTTACCACTATATTTTTTATGGAACTTTTCTGCATTGTTTAACTTTAACAAAATCTACACTAGCATTATGAGAAGTTTATGAAGGAGTATGTGGAGCCTATACTATTGGGGTAGTCCTATCCAAAAATATCTTGCGTATTGGTTATTATTGGCCCATAATGGATTTAGATATAGTTTCATATGTGAAGAAGTATGAGAAATGCCAATGGCATGCCTATCTAATTCATGTCTTGGCTAAGAATTTGGAACCAATATTAACACCATGGCCTTTTGCTACATGGGGCCTTGACCTCATTGACAATATCAATCCCACCTCATCCAATGTCCATAAACATATCCTTATTGACACTATGTATTTCACTAAGTGGGTTGAATTTATACCCCTTACTTACGTGATTGGAAACCAAATTTCTAAGTTCATTTTTAACCATCTCATTTTCTACTATAGTATCCCTTCTGACATTATATCTTATAATGGAGGCTCATTAAAACACAAGGATGTAGAAAATCTATATTCCAAATAAAATAGCACACAACACTTTTATATGAAATATTACCCTCAAGGTAATGGCCAGGCCAAAACATCAAACAAAACTATTGTCAACATTCTCAAAAATATTTTTAATGATGTTAGTTATGATTGACACATTTAGATATTTTATGCCCTTTGGGAATATCATACCAATCAATGCATACCCACAAGATCCACTCCATATTCACTTGTTTATGATATTGAGACCATTCTTCCCATTGAGTTCAAGTTGCCTTCTCTATGCATCTCTTTCAAGCATGTTCTAGATGATAATGACTATCAAGTAGCTTGCCTACAAGAGCAAGAGTTACTTGATGAGAAACACATGGATGTGGTGAATAATATCCAAGCCTATGAAAATTGACTTTGAGGCCACTACAATCAGCACATGAAACATAAATAATTTTAACTTGGTGATCTTGTCCTTAAAGAGAACTAAAAGAATACCATAGCCAAAAATAAGCATAAAGGTAAGTTAAAACCCAACTCGGTTGGTCCTTTCATCATTACAAAAATTATGAAATAGGAACATACAATGTTAGCATACTAGATATAAATGAACTTGATGATCTGATGAGCACTATCCACCTCAATTGGTACTACGCTTGAGTGACTTGGTGTATTGTTTATAAGGACCATTACAAGTTGTGTCATATTATCAATATTCTTCTTTGTACTATACCATTTTACCATCCTATCATCCTAGCAACCTATCAATTTTTCCTAATGCATATCCATTATACCATACCTACCCTATCAACCAAGTTGATTTATCCTTCCCTACCTAGCCTTATGACCTTGGTTCCATTCCATTTGGTTCCATCGCCATTTTTCAACAAGAGGATTCAAATTAGTTTCAGCAATTATTTCAAGAATTACAGATAGAGGTAGTATTTTATATCAATAAGATAATAGTTTGGTAGTTCCATCCTTCATTTATTATTCTATTTTATACCATGATTTGTTTATGTGTGACTGATTATAACTACCTATGGGCAAATCAGTGTCCCACCAATCTTTTTACTAATTATAACTACTGATGGGCAAATTAGTATCATTGATCTATGTCATTATTTCCTAGTTATAACTATCTATGGGTAAAATAGGGACAACACTTATTATTGTACCTTGATGTACCAAATATCCATTTTTTATGTCATAATGTGCCTTTATACTAACTATGCCTATTTTGTTTGAATTGGTTGATACACTAGCTAGATTGTTCTGCTATAAAAAAAATTATAGTGACTTGAGGTCCCATCCTATGACCATGAGTTAGTGTTTGATACTTGTTGAGGTAAGCTCAGTCACTCTAAACCATTCTCTCACTATTTTATGAGCAACCTAAGCCATGTTCTCACCATTTTATGAGCAACCTAAGCCATGATCTTGAAATTTTGTGAGCAACCTAAGCCATGCTCTCATTGTTTTGTGAGAAACCTAAGATATGCTCTTGTCATTTTGTGAGAAACCTAAGAAACACTCTCACCATTTTATGATATTAAACCCTTTAATATCTCATCATTATCGATTGATTTGAGACATTCAAAAATTCTAAAAATGTGTCAAATCATTTAGAAAAACCAAAAACATTGACCACTTCTTTGCCTCAAGGATTTTTGGAAACAAGCAAAGCACTTGTCATTTAGTTTCCCCATCCTTTTTGTCATTTTATCCCATGAAATTACCATTTTTAAAGACCATTCATATTCTTCTATCACATCCATTATGTTTGTTTTTCATCGGTTAGCATTTTCTTCCTATTTCCTGGGAGAACTACATTTGGTCTAAAGTTTTTATTGGATATTACATCCATGGAACTATGTAGGCAACATTCACTTGCCTCGTGCATATAGAGATATCTCGACCACCCCTTTCATTTTCTTCTATTTTCCCCCCATCTTACTTGTTTGTTAAGTTTTCAACTATTTTCTAGGGGTAATGTTCACTACATTGTTCATACTAACATTAGAACTAATTTTTATTTGTTTCTTTGCTTGTTTTTTTATTATTTGAATGTCTATTTATTTTTTTAGCACTATTACCTCAATTTAGTATATACACATTCATTGGGTGATTCTTTGTGCACTTATACTTGAATCCATCCATATTCATACATTTACATTATCATCATGATTTTTATCATTGGTGCATTATTTTCCCTTGAATATTGGATTACGAGAGTCAATCCTTATGAATATTTCAACCCAATCCTCATGGTGTTCTATCATGATGCCTACCATATAATACTACAACAAAAATTATCTTTAATAAGCCTACTCATTAATGGTGGCATCAACATCTCCTCATCATCAGTATTAGCAACATCCCAATCATATCACAAATAGAGTAATTAACCACAAAAGAATTTCAACCTTTGTTAGTTTGGATGAGCATCTCCCTACTAGTAGGGTATTCCAATTCATCATTACCCTTTATGTCAAGTTTTATCATCATCATCCAATCAATCATGTTTTCCATAATCAAGGTCCAATAATTATAACCATCTTTGGGTAAATCATTGTACACCATCCCGCCTATATTTCTCAATGATTCTAATCACCTTTGGGCAAATCATTGTGTTCTCACCAAATTTAATGTCTTTTTTTTCCAAACAGGGGCATGTTATTATCTTGTTTGTCTATCCTAACTATGGTAACTCCATCTTCTTAATGATTATAACCACCTTTGGGCAAATCATTGTGTTATCATACCATATTATCACTATTGACGTATAATGCTTATAACTACCTTTGGGAAAACCATTATACACCATCCCACTTGTATTATCAGTGGTTTTGATTGATTTTTCAAAATAAATGTGTTCTCACTCCATCATCTTCATATGTTTGGTTTCCTCATTTCACTTATTTCTTTTGAGGGACTATTTGATGACCTACTTATGTCAACCATTCCCTCAAGGGGGCATCATATAGGTTATCCATTGCCATTAAAGTTATAGGCATGCAAGACCTTTTAATTATTTGAGAAGACATTACTATTCTTATAACTTTTAATTCATTCCCAAATATGGGAAAATAGTAGACACCTAAAAGTGGCCACCAATGACCTCTAACTAGGTTTTTTGCCAATTTCCATCAAAATGCACAATTTGGCGGTTCAAATTTTTCATTTATAAGTGCTAATTTTGGCCAATATATCCCTAAATAAGGAAATACATTTTATGTGATATCTAACTTTGATCATATCATTTCGAGTCAAAATGATGATTTTACACCTTGGTGCTCTAGATTACTCTTTTTTACCAAATTTCTTGCACGAGATGTGTGCCTTTATTATTTTGTGTTCACAACATCCTAAATGGTATAATGGTTCCATTACATCTAACATCACCTTTAAATTCTAAGCCAATCAACTTTTGATCCAATAATATGACATTTTGACCAATTTGATTAATTTGAGCACCAATTGCCAAGATTTGTACCAAAATTGATAAATCATGTATAAATATAATTAATTCAAATCATGATTCAAATTAATAATTCCATGGAACTTGTTGAATATTTTATTAATATAAATTGTTTTCTAATATCTGCACCATCAGGTGAGGTCATTCTATGGGGTGGCATCCACAAGCCATAATTGCAACAAATATTTGATTAATCCCTCCCGTGCCTCTTTAATGCCTCTCCATCCCAAATATTCATGAGGGAATTTATTGATTTTGGCCTCCAAAATTGAATTAATTATTAGCCAAACATCTTTAGCTTGAGATAGATGGTTCAGGTTCATTTTGATCATTTACAAAAATATATAAATACAAGGCTTCATAGCCATAATTTTAAGCTTGGATAATGTAAAGGTACCATGCACAAATGATTCCAAAGCCTCATAAAATTAGTGTTATTATGCTAAATTTTTGAACCAATACAAAACCATCACAATCCAAAGGTGCCAAAAAGAGAAGGAACCAAACAACTTCATTGATGAAGACTCTTTGATGCACAAGCTAAGCAAGCCACTCTATGAACCATTTGGAAGCTCTAAGGAAGGTGAAAGAAGGTTTCTTTCATTTTTTAGTTATTTATTTCACATGTATGTTTGTTACTAGGCTCCTCATAGTGTCTAGGCTTATAAATGTCAAGCTTGTTAGTGTGTTATTTTTATTTTGATTTCATTTTGAACTAACGCTTGATATAACCCCTCCTCTTGAGTCAAATTCTTAGTTTACAATGTGGTAGCCTTACTAGTCTTTGTGCTCACTTTTCACCATTTTTTTGGAGGGTGTTCAAGCAATGCTTCCTCAGGTTCATCATTCTACGTAGTATTTTGGATTGTAGTTTTTGTGTTTAGTGATCCTCATATTCAACACCATTATTACTTCAACTTGGCAGTTACAATGACTCAACATCCATAAACTCTAATAAGAGGGATTGGAATCCATAGGGACACATGGATTCAAACTGCATCCTCTATTTTTAATGCCTATCTTCACTTGATGGGTGTTGTTAGAGTATATTTCTCATGTTTTCTAGGTTCTATCTAGGATTTTCATGCCTTTGCTAGTTTTGTTCTATATGAGGATTTATCCCACATTGACTAGTTAGGCTTGAGAATTTCTTCTCCTTTCCTACTTAAGCAAGGGATATACATTGTATTATAAGTTCCCTTTCATGTATCATTTTTGAATAAAAATTGATTTATTAAATGTGTGTATACTGAAGCACTAAGGGTTATTATGATGGTGTGTTGAAGAGATCTTGGTTTAAGAGTGTCAAGGACTCTTTCAAAAGTATGGTCATATATCTAATGAGTGCCTACATAATCCTTATACATATTAAATTAGTCCTCAAATTATCCAAGATGATGAGGAGAGTTTGGTATCACCTTATCATGAAGATGCACATGAAGTTGAAGAATATATACTCATGAAGAGAGTGTTTCTGAATCCCAACAAGGAGATCAAGGAGCCTAAAAAAAGAAAGACATTGTTTATAAAATCTAAAAATCAAAAGGTGATTACTATAAATTCATTATATATAATGGAAGTATTGATAAATTAGTAGCTTATGATATGGTTGACAAGTTCAGATTGAATAAATCAACACACCCTATCCTTATAAGGTGTCATGGTTACAAAAAGGACACCACATCTTAGTACATGATCAATATAAGGTGGAATTTTAAATAGGTATTTATAAGGACAAGGTTATGTGTGATATCATACCTTTGGATGTCTTCCATGTCATTTTGGGAAGACTATGGAAGTTTGATAGGAAGGTAATACATGATGAGAGAACTAATACCTGCACCTTTGAGAAAGATGGAAAGAAACATAATATTATACCATTAAAAGAGGAGAAAAAAAATCAAGGATATTCGAAGGTGTTTTTGACAAGTGGAAAAGAATTATTTCAACAAATCAAAAAGGAAGAGGTATGTTATGCACTTGTTGATAAGCCTAAAAAAAAATCAAAACTAATAAGTTGACTGATCTACCTATATAAATTTAGAACTTTCTTAATAATTTTGTTATATAGTTTTATATGAATTACCTAATGAACTACCTCTAAGGATAAGTATCAGCTATCACATAGATCTCATACTAGGATCCAATCTAACAAACATGGTAACTTACCAAATGAAACTAAAAGAAAATGAGGAATCAAGAAACAAGATTAGGAATTGTTGGACAAGGGGTTAGTCAAACAGAGTTTGAGTCCTTGTGTTATTACAATATTCCTAACACGTAAATATTATGGAGGTTAGAGAATGTGTACCAATCCATTAAAAATATCACCAATAGGTATAGATTTCCTTTTCTTAGAATTGATGATTGAATGGATTTTTTAAGTGGTGCAAGGTACTTATCTAAGATAGAATTAAAAAGTGGCTACCATAAAATTATAATCAAATAGGGATATGAATTTAAGATAGCCTTTAAGACAAATGATGGGATCTATGAATTGCGTGTAATGCCATTTAGACTTACCAATGCTCCAAACACATTCATGAGGCTTATAAATGAGGTACTCAAAGATTTCACTGGTAAATTTTTCATTATTTATTTATATGATATTTTTATTTATATTCAATCAAATAAATATCAGATTGAACATATTATAATGGTATTGAATAAGCTACAAGAAGAAAATATGTTAATAAACCCTAAAATTGCACTATCATGAAGATATAGCTAATCTATTTGGGATTTGTAATTACTTAAGAAGGCTTAAAGATGGATAAAGATAAGTTAAAATCCATATTTGAATGTCCCACACTAATGAATGCATATGAGGTAATAAATTTTCATGTTTTGGCTAGTTTTTACAAAATGTTTATAAGAAATTTCAATAGCATTTGTGCTCCAATTGTGGAAATAATCAAAGGAAACAAATAATCATTATATGGAATGAGGTAGTCGATAAACATTTTTAGATTCTAAAGAATAATATTACAAATTATCTCATCCTATCTTTTCCTATTTTTGGCAAACTTTTCCAAGTAGAGTGTGATGCTAGTGGGACTGCCATAGGAGTTGTTTTGAGTCAAGAAGGAAAACTACTTACCTAATTTAGTGAAAAAATTAATGAGGAAAATAATAATTACTCAACATATGAGAAATATTTTTATGATATTTTTCAAGCCTTAAATAAATGGAGGCATTATTTGATTCCTAAAGAGTTTGTTCTTTATATTGATAATCATGCCTTGTAATTTATTTGTAGTCAAAGTAAACCAAGTCAAATGTATGTAAAATGGTTTGAATTTTCACAAAATTTTTCTTTTTTTATAAATAATAAGAGAGGGTAAGATAATAAATTTTTATATTATTTAAGCAAGATAAGTCTGATTTTACATGAGTCTCAAGTCAATTTCTTGGGATTTGACACATTAAAAGAGTTGTACAAGGAAGATCTTGATTTCAATCATATATATGAATCATGTGATGACCCAATAAAAATATATATGAGTCCATGGAGGTAATAAATGTTTTAAAAGGGATACATATTCAATAGAAGTCAACTATGCATACCAAAATCATCCATTAAGGAGAATCTACTAAAGGAGAAACATAGTGGTAGCTTAGTCAGACATTTTGGTCAAGATAAGACACTCACTCAATTAAGTGTACATTATTATTGGATATGGATGCAATATTATGTGAATAGGTTTGTTTAGAGATGAAAAATATGTCACTATGATAAAATAAAAATTCAAAACACATGATTATATCATCCATTACCCATTCCTAGTAGGGCATGGGATTCAATAAGTATGGACTTTGTACTTGGGATACCAAAGACTGAAAAAAGGTAATTATTCCATATTTTTATTATTTTATAGGGTTTTAAAGATGTATCTCTTTATTTATTATGAAAATACAAGGGAAAAAACTCATATTGATAACATGTTCTTCAAATAAGTAGTGAGACTGTGTGGTCTTCCTAGGAGTATTATTTTAAATAGGAATACAAAATCTGTGGGACACTCTTGATGAAATATTTGGAATAAATGGGGAAACATTTTGATATTAAGTTTATCCTACCATCCTAAAATTTATTTTCAAACTAAGGTGGTCTATTGGATCCTTCGAAACATATTAAAAAGTTTAGCATGTGACCACCCAAAATAGTGGGATTAAGTATTAGCTCAGGTAGAATTTGCATATAATGATTCTCCAAATAGAATTATAGTTTATAGCCCATTTTGTATTGTGATTTAATCCATCCAATGGGATTTTATGATTTGAGTAACTTGGGTAAACTGGAGAGAAGAAGTGCAGAAGGTGAGGATTTTGTAATAGCTATATAAGAATCGCATGAGCGAGTAAAACAACAACTAGTAAAAATTAAAAGTATAAAAAAAGTGTTGATTTGAAAATAAAATAAATTAATTTTGAAATAGTTTATTTATTTCCTTATCATCTTAGGAAATAAATATTCCCTAAAGGGGAATATAACAAGTTTAAAATGAATAAGATTGGACCTTGTAAGGTTTTGAGAAAAGTTTTTGCTAACACTTATGAATTAGATCTTCTAATTAATATTGTAATCTCACCCATTTTCAATGTAGTATATAAAATTACATGTAAGGGTATAATTTAGTTAAATTACTTGAATACAAAGATGATGAGACCATCCATTGGGAGCAACAACTACCAAAGGTACAACTAGATCAACCTAAAGTCATTTTAGACATAAAGTTAATGAAAATTACAAGGGACAAAGAGTAATTATATTAATTGTTTAATTGTAATAACCATCCACATTAGTATGAAACATGAATGACATATTAATATATAATCAAGCATGACATCAATGTTGAAAAACTCATGAGTAGGTGCTCATGAATATTGTTTTTGTTCTTTGATAATTTTATGTAGGTGTATCATTGTAACTATGTCAATTGTGTTAATTTTTTATATTAGGAGATATTAGAATTAATTATTTATAAATAATAAATATTTTATATGATTTTTTTGTTGTTTTCAAGTTATTTAGGGGTGTTTTGAATTTTCCTGCCAAAAATAGGAAATTCAAATTTTTGATTTGGTTTTTAGTGTTTTGGTGCATTTTAGAATGTTTGTAATGTCTTGGTCATTATTTAATGGAATATTTGGGTCATTTTACATGTTTTAATTATGTTTAAACTTATAACCCAACTATAATTACCTTTAATCATCTCTTATCTAATGTTAAAACATGTGTATATAGGCACAAGCCTAAACAAATCATATCTGACAAGTCCTAAGGTCAGTGGAGAATATTTTGGTGCATGAAAAAAGATGATAATTATTTTATTAATGTGATAAATCTTCAACCATAATAGTATAAAATATAAAAAATTATCAAGATAAGCATAAAATCTGAATTTATAGGTCTTGTACAGGTTGGTGTTGGTGTGTAAGGAGTCTGTCGGGTTTGTATCTCAATTATAAAACATATATGAATGAAGGAACATTATTTATGATTATAAAATAAAATATAATAATTATATATGTTCTTGATCATTCTTTTATCTTGATTATTAATACTAATTTGAATATTAGTCTATAGAATTAAAACCGGGTTTAAAGTGACACAATCCAAGAACACATTTTCCTAGATATAAGACCTTTAGTGAGATTGGTATAGTTATATAAATGTTTTTATATCATAATATAATAAAAAATAACCCTTGAAACTCATTATATATTTAATTTCTCTATTATTTGTGCTCTTAGGTGGTCTACAATCTTGAAAACCTAGTTTAGGGTTTTAAGCCACTAAAAATATAATATCTCCTAAACTAATCATCCAAATACTTTGAAAATTTGTATGTTGATGTTATTATTTGTGTTTTATGTTATTAAAGTGGTTTAAATAATTTATAACCTATAAATATGGTTATATTTATGATTTTGTATTTTGCAGACCCAAATAGACCTTAAAACATGACTAAAAGTATAATTCTTAGTCTTTATTGAATCTTTAAGTTATCTAATAGTATTTAAATTGTGTTATTTAATTTTTAAAGTTTAAAAAAATATGAAATGTCTCAAAATTTTGAGTTTAAATCCATCATAGTATAAATAAAACATGAGAGACCTATAGGCAGGCCTACAATAAGTCTAAAAATTGTGTTTCATTGAATTTTCATGATATGTAAAGTGAAAGAAGAGTAAATAACAAGTTGATTTTAGTAAATATCAAGTGTATGAATTTATAATTTCATTTTTTGGATCATTAAAATCTGATTTTTTTTTGGTAACTCACTAAGAAACAAATTGGGCTTCGAAAGAAGATTTTAAATTCATTTTTGTCATCAAATCAATCAACCAAAAGACCATATAGGTATTACCTTACACTAGTTTTAAAATTTTCCTAACATGCATTATTTATCCAATAGTCATATCACACACACACACACACACACACACACACACACACACACACACACACACAAAATTAAAATATCACATTTATATAACTTGGGTAGGTATCACACATTCAAGAATATTACATAAGCTAGTTCAAGTTTTGGTCTAGAAGGCCAAAAATATGGCATGGGAAATTATAGTTTAATATCCATACCCAAGAAATGAATCACCCTCATAATCCTCAAGCATAACTATATGCATAGGTCTCAAAATAGGACTATTATATTGAGCCTTTAATGTAACTTATAGTGTATTGTGAAAATATTTCTTTCAACCACATTCATAGGACTATAAGAGTATATGAATATATAGAAAACATTAAATATAAGTGCAAGGATAAGAAAGGTGACTATAAATTGAGTCCAATTTCCCATTTTAAAAATTATATCAGTGTCTCTATATTATTTTATATATCTACATATATACACAGAGGGTTCTCAATTTCCCAAATGACATGTTCCATCAAACTACATAGTGTGCATAAAATCATTTTAACCTTTTCTAGACTAAGTGCAATATAATTGAGTGCATTAATACCACTAGATGAAAATTAACATAGAAATAACATTATTATTTAAGAACTATCTCAAGTTAAAAATATTTTAATAACCAATACTATGTGAATCAAGAATATATATACACATGGAAAGTGTTAATATAGGGTTTAATCACTTCAAACTTGAATTATCATTTCTCTCCTCATTATAGAGTTTATAATATTTTTACTAATACATTTCATAGTATATTGGAATGAGTAATAAAATTAAATAATTAATTACTTAACTTCAATTATCTAGAATACTCTATTTATTAGCATAGTATTTGCATAATCTATGACTTTTCAAAATATGATACGGACATACCACTTACCCATGGATCTTTTCATTAGGGTAAAAATACAAAAGGTAATAAAAAATTCACACACTTACACAAGATACTTATATAACAAGGTAAAACTACACTAAGGTTCCTATACATGTAAATTACAATGGTTTCTCAAAAATTTATTCAAATTATTCAATGTATCTTTATGTGCATGTTACTATTAACACATAAATATCACACGCTAAATTTTTTACTCAAATCCTTGAGGTCAAGCTGAGGTAGTAGATGTAATAGATGTACTATGGATTTGATGGTTGTTTGGTGGAATGTGATTCAAAATAGGTGGTGGTAGGGGGTTCTTGTCATGGAACCAAAAGACCTCAGCAATGTCACATTACTCATTAAGAGTGTCAAGCTATGCATAAATAGAGATCCAAATTGCTTAATTTGATTATATCCTAAAGAGTTGAAGCTCCTAATCAATGATAGAACTAGGTAAATATGAGATATTAGGATAAAATAATCATTCTTATAGATCTACTA